>SMLS01059035.1:0-11984 GCA_004785975.1 Popillia japonica
TATGAAATCAGTTAACGTGTGCACGACAGAGGAATTAACGAAACACTTAACCGTTTAAGCGTCTCCCAAGGATTGACACATACATATGTAGTTCATGTATAAACTGATGTCGATTGATTTTGTTATTATTGCGCTTCGAACTGCTTACTTGTTCTTTACAATATATCTCTGACCAACACATTACAGATGTATTGCACACTAAACATTTAATTTTCGAGCCATCGTATAGTATTAGTCCGGTGAGTTCATAATAAACTTATTCACTTCGTCTGACAACGATCGTTTTCTCGATTTATATGTCGACGACGTTTTATTACGTATGCTTTCACTTATATGTAGTTTAAGCGGGTAACGAACACATAGTGAATGCTTTTTATAGTTCTGATGCAATACAATCATCCTCACGTCGTCGGCGCACATGGTGCGCACGGAAATAAGTCTGCTTTAACTATCAATATGTTTTAACATATATTTATGTAAATACGTACATACATATCCGAATTTAGAAACGTATACATATACCAGCAGGGCTGTGAATCACTTTCAAACTTGGAGCTTGCCGTATTCCAGCGGTGGCAGCAGCAGCAGTAATATATGTAGTTCTACCCTTATGCATGCTGTCCATTTAAGATTTTGATTGTAGCTACATATATCCAGCTAATATTGTTGTATTGATGAGGATAAAAGGACCACATTTTAAAATTAATGTAACCTATACAGGGAGTCCGAAAAAAGCGTAGCACGTAATTATCATTTTTTTTTAATGGAATGATCTAGCTATTTCTATTGAAGTGAGCGTGCTTTCTGATTCTTCGTTCACTCCAAAAATAGTTTTGTTCTTAAATGCCACGTTGCCAGGTTATCGGATTTTTTATATATTTTTTACGAAATCACTACTTTTCATTTACTTTTAATGATATTTTACGAAAAGTCTAAATCAGCATCAATTTATCTTACAAGGCTGAAATGTTTATTATACGGGGTGTCTAAAAATATTATTTTAATGTTAATACCTTCTTAAATGGAAGTATGTATCGATAGAGTATTTGTTTACCTTTAAAATGACACCAGTATTTCTACTTTTACCGTTGATTTTTAATTATAATTAACTAAATAATTACAATTTTTTTTTCATGCATTATGATTTTACAACGACACAGACCAAAAAGCATCTCAGTAATTGGTCTACAATAATGCATTAATTCTTGATTAGCGTTTATCAATAAAAATGTATTTATAATAATTAGCGGTAGTTATTTTACTTTTGCCGTAAATTATCATGAAACATTAATTCAATATCACTCACGGGACACCAATAATTGCCAACGACAATGCATCATTATCAAGGCAATAATAAAACTAAATAATATTACAAAAACAACTTAACAAGAAACCCAAAAGTTACAAGTAAACAACGGCAATCCGATTTGCATCATTAATTAATATATGTATGTATGTATGTATTTTTATGACCTTTTTGTACTTATCTTATTTGATCTTTATTCGAATTAGAGTGTTGTAATTGACCTAGAAGTGGAAAAAATATCAGGAAAATAAGATCATTAAGTAAGAAAACAATGACGAATATGGAATAGGCCCGTTGTCACTCTTCATTAAACACGACTTGTTTTTGTAAATCTTCAAACTTTCAAAAACAGCTAGAAATTTACAATTACTACTCGATCGAATTAATTTTACATTATAGTGATCAATATTACGATCGTTTTCGAAAATATGTTGGACGACTCTCCCAACTCTGTTATGTTTAAGATTAGCCATATGCTCTTTGAACCTAGTTGACATGAAACGACTTGTTAGCCAAATGTATATTTGGTTTCCATAAATTTCTAACTTATCCAAAGGCTGTACCTTATCTTTAGGTATGCCGATCAGACTTCTCAAATTAGTGCCTGAACTGTGAACCATCCTAACATTTAGCTTCTTGAATATTTCATTTAAACCTTTAGTGATAAAGAGAGCAAAAGATAACAAAAGGTGTGGTTGTGACATCTTCTGGAAAAGTAATGAATTCTTTCAAAAAATTCTTATACTTAAACTTCCTAATTAACTTATAGATAATCTGAGGTTGGAAATCATTACACCTGGCTACATATTTTATGCTCTTTCTCACACCTAACCTTGTTTAAGGGAAAGGGGAGCAGTCTATGAATCATAACATTCACACTTGCCATTTTTGTGTTGGGCACAATAATGGGAATCTGAAGGAATGTAGCGAAGTGTACTGGTTTTCATTCTATATAGGTAGGTATGTACATACATACGTCGCATTTGAAAGGTATAAAGCTAGCGGGATATCGGTATTTTGATCAAATATGATATCTAGATTTTTTTACTGGAAAGAGTGCTAAAGCGTTGTCAATACAGTTGTAAGTATCTAATCATTTTTAATGCTCAATGGGATATTTTCTGCAATAGTTAATATGTTATTAATAAATTAATCTACTTACACGCACTCAAAATCAATTATCGTACTTACTAAATTAGACACATACCTCAACTTATAAAAGGCTGGCCTAAAGGATGGCGGTGTGTTCTCATTTAGTTTCGAACTATTAATTTGCTTCACATGAATCTATAAATTACTATTTCGAGCTTCGGGCTGAATAAGAACATAATTTGCATGCAATTTCGTTTTTATGTATCCAAAGTATGTTCATATTATACTTCTAGAAATCATGTCTGCAAAAACTTCATGACGCACTATTCATGGTTCTATTACCAAGCGAAAGAAGAATCATTGTTGTCCACGCGATTCAAGCTTCTAGTAGTATATCTCGTCATCGTACTAATTCAGTCGTCTTCCCATGTCATTTCCTTTCTGATTAACGTGTCGTATGGTATATTCTTATTACAAACTCAACATTTCAGTCTCTCCGCTTTTTTCAGCGCTTATTTACCATCACCCAATACTAAAAAAACAAGAATTAAAATGCAAACAAAATTGAACTTATATGCATTCAAAAAAGGATTGTAAGTCACGGAATATTGCTTATTTGAGTTGAATACGAATTACAGACAAAGCATATGCTATTCGTGCATTTGACAAATAGGTACATTCTTTTACTATTTTTAACATCCATAACGCAAATACAACAGTGAATGCAGCTAGCATCTAGCATACCTATGTAAAACAAAAATAAGCACGAAGACAAGTAATTTTCTGGTGTATTAAGCGACAAAGTAGTGTTTAAGATGAAAAGTGCAATAAACTATTGCAGTTTCATACTATTAATTACTAAGAATTGGAAATTAGATTTTTAATTACATATTATTATTTTTAGTTGTCGAAATTTAATTATAGCATTTTCAAATGTAGAAGCATATGCCGTATAAATTAGCGCACGAAAAATAACACTAAATTCAAGGATTAGTGTTAGTTTCATTGTAACTTGTCTCCCTGTACCAAATACTTCAGACCAAGATTAATATTTGAAATTCAACAAAAAAATTCTATCGTGAAATGATTTTAAACAAATATAAAAGTTGCATACAAGTTACCCAATAAAATGGGAGAACGTTTTTCTTATTGATATTTGTTTACTTCTGGTTGAATTTATTAAATGATCACGTTTTATAACAATGATGTAGTGAATTTCAACACGTAATTACGAAATACTTCAAGTAAGCATAATTACACCATAATTAGTTGAGTTTAAAGTAAGATTTGAAAGTCCACTAGCAGTATAATCAGATTAAATAGAATATAATAAAACGTGTAACCTTGAGCGACCACGAATTTAAAAAACATTTAATAATGCAATAAAACTTCGGTACAGTAAGACATTAATTTTTACCGGAATTACTTTACTCATGTGGATTCGATTAAATTAAATGAATTGTTCTTGACTATAAAACTTTATAATGTTTTCGTAATTTGCAAGATCCTCTTCTCTTCAAATGGGAAATAAATTGCTTTATTCTATAGTAACAGCTTATTAGTGCACTTCTTTCTGGTTCCACTTTTAGGCATTGATAGTTCCTTCAAAGATTATTTGTATCAATAGTGTTGTTGGTGCTATGTTAATAATTTCTCGAACACCTTTAGTAATTTGCTCTGTGCGAACTGTTAGCCTACCACCACCTCTTTTATGTAATACTTCCTATTAACATTTATAAATCCTTAAACTAGGTAAGTCAGTTTAATTGAAAGTAATAATAGAATAGAAATATAAATATATAAAGTAAAAGCGATGACACTGATTTATTATTGTTTACCATACATTTCTTTTATCTGTGGTATTATAGTTAACTATAGTTATGTCCATTTTACGGGATGACTAGAAAAAAAATACTCTAGTGCAAAATATAATGCGATAGTGAACAAAGCACAAAGATCCGTCAATTCCTATTATAAGGAAGACATCTATAGACATATTGTTGTGTTATCAAGCAATCCATGAACTTGCCTACAATGTGGTACAACATTGGAAAGGTAATTTTATCGGTAATTCAGTACAGATACTGTACACATGGATAATCTATTGTTTCTATACCTCATTTGATTATTTTTTGCGAACGTAAAATTCCTATACTCCGTTTGAGTGTGAGGTATAAAACAAACTCATCAAGTGTGCTGCGTGACAAATAAAACTCCAAATCAATACAATATAATTTTTATGTTTTGTTGACGATTTACTCCTCCACTCTCTCGGCAACAGGCATTATGTCAAATCTAAGTTGTAGATTGCCATGTATTTGCTTCTAATTCGTAACAATAGGTTAAATCCTACAAACTGCAGTTTTGTCAATTAATTGGAGCGTTTTTATTATCAGATTTTCTTGATTTAATTCAGATGCAAAAGGATCTCAAAAATTATCAGATCAACATTTAGAACTTGAGAGCTTCGTGTTAAGATTGTCTCCTAATGGCAGACTAAGAAAAACTTAGTTGTTATTGATTGAATTTTGTTTTTTTTTTACATTTATTTGGTTGTGGAAAATAACCACATACCTATGTATATACAACCTCTAGAAAAAGGCAAACAGTATTTTATGGCAGAAATCAAATTAACGGAAAACATCCATTACTGAAGTACAGATAAAATTACTTTTTCAAGATACCTATTAGTATTTTGACGCACTCATTGATGAAGGAAGTGAATAATACACACACCAATAACATGTCAACGATGTCTTGCTTATAGAAACTGTCGCTCTGTATTTTCAGCAATACAGGACGAGTTATTGTTAAAACCTCACTGATTGCCAGAATACACAAATTTATTGAATAGAGGAATACGCATACGCTAGTTTCTGTACTGTTATTATACTTTGTTTTCTTATTAAGAGGACCAAATGATAAAATCCGCTTCACATTAGGCAAATTAAACTGATAGCTATTTTGGCGGTAAATTTAAATGATGTATTAGAATCAAATAATTTATTTACGGTAAGATCTGATTGGCGTTTGCCATTTGTAGGACGTAAATTTACTCAAAATCTTAAATAAACTGATCCCCGTTACGAGAATGTGGTCTTCAGATATATATTCTATTTTAGATGCTAACGAGTTGTTTATCTTGCGGTCAATACACTAATGAAATATATGCATTATTTCTGTCAGCATCTAGCGTACCCTCAAATCGATTAATTTCTAGCTAATCTCGGATAATAAGAAGCTAATTTAATATTATTATTGCGGACGTTGATAAATCTCAAGCCAGACTGCTTCCAAACAGAAATTCATTGCGAATTATTTATTAAGAACGTTTCTTAACAGGGCATAGAATGAAAATGTTTTACGTATAATCTAACAGCTTTATTTACCGATAAAAGATATAACAAATGACCAAAATTCCAAAATTTATATTTTCGGAAGAATGAAGCTTCACAATTAATTTAAATACCTCCACTTACTCCACCTTACCCGAGAGATAAAGTCAACAAATTGCTGACCTAAACGCAAGACGCGAGCCCAAAATATAAATCTTATTATGCACAATTCATGTACGTATATTTTTCCAAGCACTAGTGATAAAGCTTCATACTTCGCTAACTTACAACTTAATACAAAATTATTGAGGTCCCTCCACTTACTCCACCTTCACCAAGACATAAAGCCAACAAATTGTTGACCTCATTTCGTGGCTCCCTCACGCTGACCCACCAATTGTCCCCCACCACCGAAAAGGTAGAAGCGCGCAAGAGGTGAGCCCCAAGCAAATACTACCCTAAAACTGTACATACGTCATAAATTAGGTATGCAGTTACTGGATGCTTACGTATAAAACGAATACGAACTATATTCGCTTTGTAACAGCAATCTCATAATAATTAATTTAGATTTTAGTAAGTAATCCAATAATTGTTAACCTTTACATTAATATAAATGTAAATATTGAATGTAATATTTGCTTAGTTAATCCGCCAACAGTGACAACGAAAGATAAAAATACTAATGTTTAACTAAGCAAATATTTTTCGGTAAATTAATCTAAAAAAATATCCGTAGAGCTCGTATCTAAGAAGAGTAGAGAAGGTAGACGCTTCGTAAAGGTTGGTACAAACTTATTCCGCCGTTAGAAATCGTTGTCGCTTCACCCGTCACCTGTAACAGACTATAAAACACCTAAAAGACCATCGAGAACTTTCACTCTACCATCACTCTCAGACATTCAGTACACAGCCTTCCAGCACGATCATTCTCACACACTCACCAAATAATCGTACACAGTCGTTCATCAAGCACAACATGATAATAACTTGCACTCAAACATCATCCTCATACACTCACCAGATAATCGCACACAGTCATTCATCAAGCACTCCAACATCACCCTGACACACTCAAAACGCAAACACTCAAAAGAATTCGTGTCGTTGTAGAAGAAACGACACGATAAAGAATGCAACACTATAAACCAACATGAATACATTGCAGCAGTCATTGATCCCAAATTAGAACAATGGAGATATACGCAAGATTGGGGCTGCCTCATCGATATTCTTGTGGACGCCAAGCACCCACAACAGTTTGATAAGCCTCATACAGAGGCATTTTGGTGTCATTGGAACTGTGCCATTAGAGCACCCATTCGGATGAAACCGAATGTCAAACAAGAAGCAAGAACCCAACGACCATACGAGCTCTAGTGACAGCATTCGCACTATTGCATACCTCCCTTGTGTAAAATTTGGCAAATGAGTTACTACAGAGTATTCAAATTGAATATATAGTAAGCACACGAAGATCCCATACATTCTGCACCTAAACACTCAACTCAAGAAACGAAACGACCTTACCCAACATGAATCCTTTACAACAATCGTTGACAATATTTGAAAAGAAATAACAACACAGCATTCATATTGAGTAGTTAGTTAGTTGGTAACAAAATACCAACTAACCCTATAACGACTGCACGCATTTGTGCAGGGAATTTTGAAGTTAGAAATAACTTACGGACAGCTATTAAACATTGCGTGTTCGCATAACGGGAATAATATTGATAGAAGAAAATTAAATGTGAAAGCCGCACAGATAGAAATACAACAGCGGAAAATACTGTTGTTAGAAAATGAACCCCACGGGCACCGATACGTCCGTCCGCAATAACGGCACGTACCGAAGTGACACTAATAATAAACAAACGGCGTTGTCGAAGGACATTCGTGCCGTCACTTAATGACTTTGCGATTACATTGTTATTAAACAAATAATAAAAAGGGCTGTGTAAGCATTAAGTGCATATACAGGGCGGTACATTATCTAATGTACAGGGTGATATAATTAGGTTGTTGTACATAGACGCGGGTGGTATATTAACAGTGTTGTATACAGGGTGGTGCCTACTCGCGACTGTATACAGGGTGATATACGCATATATATATATGCAAGACTTCGCAAAAACAGCTGTCGATGTTATAAAAACTACGGAATAATGCTAATGTCGTAAACATTTTTGTCATTTTTTTTCTCCCATGCGCAAAATATTTTGGATTTAAGTTTAATAAAATAATATCTTTCCATTTTTCACAGTCTTTACTTTTATTTCAAATACACCCTGTATATACATATAAATGTATCGTGACAATTACTATAAGCTATGATAACGAACAAAATTGTGATAGAATATGTATTACGCGCTCATGTTGTATGCATTTATAGCGAAATTCCAACGTATTTGTTTAAACCATATCATATTACAGTAAACATTTGTGTAACTTATACTGAAAAACCTGAGGAAGAAACCACAAGAAAAATTGTACAGTACCTATACTTAAATTATAATTCCAATAATTCTACAACAATTCAACAACTTTCACAATAATTTTAAAATAATTCAAATAAACCAAAAGTAATTTTATCATTGACAACTAAAAACCATATTGCAATTAAACAAACATTTTCTATACTTGAACTTTTACATTAGAATTCGAATTCCATCCTGATAATATTTGACTATCTCAAAGCATTAGACACGTCTCTTGCAATAGATATATTTATAATTATTTTTAAATAGTCCATGCAGAAAAAAAAACGGGAAACATTTTTAAAAATACGCGAGTTACAATTTTTCTAACCTGCTACTTGCCCTGGTCCTTACAACCATTTATAATTGTCTTATTGTGAAATCTATCACTATGGTGTCCACTTGCGTACACGGAGAAAAATTTATAGTATTTATAAGTATAAATATACTGCATTTTAGTATAATTTATTGCTATATATAGGACAGCAACATAGCATACTAAATTTAACAATAAATTTATTCCTGGAAATTAAGTACCTATTATACTTCAATTTACTATATTTTATAGTAACTTTAAGTAAATTGCTTGTACTACAATTAGCAATAATTTGTACTAACAGATTTACAAAACCTTTTCACAAATACAAAGACCGCGTCATACTGCATCTCATTCTTTTTACGTACGAGCACCTTAAAGCTTCTCTCTCTCATTTCATTAGTGTTCCAACGTGCATAAATTGAAACTACCTTTATTTAAAAACCAATATAAATACTTTTAAAAACCAATGAACTAGTTTTGCTAGATGTTGTAAATTATTTTTATTTAAAAAGTTCATCAAATGTAGCAAACCTTTTGTTTTAATCTTAAAACATTTTGTTTTAAGATTTTAGGAACAAAATTGTTGTTGGCCATTAAACACAGTGTTCGTAATTTTAATACAATTTATACTATTCATAAGTATAAATTTCTAAATAAAATGTTTTGCTGTAACATTTTTCTCAGTGTAGAAGTATGATAAAATAACGGTACAGAAATATTAGATACTAATGTTGAACTTAATAAAAGTGTAATCAGGTGTTTATTTTATTGCAACATACTGTATGCATAAACAATTTTATGTTTTATATATACATAATAAGCAAATGCTAATATCGATATCTGCTAATTTATTGAAGGATAATGAATGTTTATTTCTTATTGTTCTGGAAGAGTATATAACAAAAGTAATGATAAATGAAAATATAATTACGTATAATCATTTGTTAACACTTTATACATTATATATATTTTTAATTTTCTGCTGGCTTCAATTCAAAAGGTTCTGTTCCTAGCAGTTCTACGAGCTATACGAAATGTAATGTTTTTCAACATCCTCAAAGTCCATGTTGTATTCCACACGTTTGAATCTGTAGGTATACATATGTATTTCACCTATACCTTCCGACAGAATTAATGTCGTCGTCTATAGCGCAGTGTTTATCAAAACTACTCACCACCAGGCCAAGCAAGCGTTCGGCCGGCATCGGTTTCTGTTGGCATGTGATTTATTGGGGTATTACTATTTAAAACACCGGAGGCAATTGTGTGGATCAGGTAGGAGAATTTAAATTATTTCTTGAAAATGTATATATCGAAATTTAAATATGCTTTAAATAGCTTTCTCACAGGGAGGTGATTGGCAAGGTCATATTTACGCTTAATCTTAGGTAATTAAGCAATTGTATAGATCAAATATTCACTGGATCTCTTGGTGCCGAAGTAGAACTCTAGATCACTATCACCCACAGGACACCAAACACTTGGATAAATGCCAACGCGTTTCGACAGCAATGCTGTCATTATCAAGGCGATAATAAAACTGTTTTATTATCGCACAAAAAATTGTGCAGAAAAGTGTAACTATAGCAGCGGATCTTCTACTAATTCTGCAACTTCTCCGGAAACAGATGACAATCAAAATCAAGGTAATACATCTAATGAGCCAACTAAAATATTAACAGAGATGCAACAGCGGCAAGAAGCTATTCCACAGATGCCTGTAATCTTAAGCACAAACGACAATCTTAAACTGGCCAAATGAAGACAATTGAATATAAAAAGTTTTTTTTCTGAAATACTGCCTGCCTCCTAAAAGGTCTTCCAAACTTAAAGACGCGCGATTTACAATTGCGAGCAAATATAATCAATATCCAACTTCCGATGAAGTATCTCAGATTGGTGACGTAATTCCCGATAATTTACCATCGCATCCGCCCAGTCCCCAGACAACTATGGAAACATCAGAATTTTCTAGAAAATCGAGTTTTAAGAATTGGAAAGAGCATACTACAAAATCAGAAAAATTGTTAGAAGATAAATTAAATAGGATTCACAACACTGATACTACATCAGATGATTCAGATCTGTTGAATTTCGCGAAGAAAGAACGCGAAAACCAAATCAGCTGGATTAACAATAAAATAAAACATTTGCATAAATTGAAGATCATGCTTCAGAAGAAAAAAAAGCAGAAAATGCCCGACATAGAAAAATTAATTCATTGATGAATAATGATCCATACCTATATCTGCATGGTAGTGTCTAATTGTAACTGTAATAAATTTCGTAACTTTAATAGTGTTTCTAATTTAGTGTGCAGCTGCAGTTTTCTAACAAATGACCATGTTTATTATTAATTGTTCTTTATATATAATATAATAAGCAATAAAAACGATGCTTTCCACCGTTGCATTTAAATTTTCTGTATTAACAGTATTTTAAAATGACATCTGCAAAAGTAACCTATGTATGATAATAACCTTTTATACATATATTTATGTCGGTATATGTATACATTTTCAACACATAAATTCAATTCTCGTACCTGATCCACACTATTGTCCGGTGTTTTAAATAGTAATACCTTAATAAATCTCCTACCTACAGAAACCGATGCCGACCGAAGACGTACTTGGTCAAACGGTGAGCAGTTTTGATAAACACTGCGCTATAGACGACGACATTAATTCTGTCGGAAGGTGTACATATGTACAATCCTTTCTAGGTACATACCTACACTGATTTAGGTATCAGGCTATTAATTTTCTCGGACAATATCGTGGTTTAAACAAGAATATTTATATACAATTTGGTTGTGATTTACATATTGTCCTTCATAGGGAGTTGTGGAATAGTTGGTAGGTAGTTCTACTGTATTAAAAACGTTTTTATGCGATTACTTAATAATTATAGTAATTCTTTTACGTCCACTATAATTTCCATTCTGTGTACACCATACCTCCACAGAAAACTTCATATATTGAATATTATCAAGCAATGGGACAGATGATCTACACTACTGCAATAAAATAATTTTCAAGAATTGTATTCTGATCAATGTAGGTACTATTTGCTATTGGTAGCAAAATGATTAGTAGAAAAAATATCAGGAAAATAAGATAAGTAAAAAAATGTCATAAAAATACGTACATATACTAACACCCACCATAAGACCTGTAAATACCTGTGTTTACATATATTCATTTAAATACGTTCACATATTCATACCGGACAATCTGTTGTAGTTAATAACCTGGTCGATGCAAATATCGTAGATTTCTCGTAAGATATTATTCGTACGAACATACATACTATTACAGGCACCTTGTAGTTGATATGCATTGGTCAGGTCTTAAGGATTGTGCAAATGATATTTTGGAAACTGTAGAAGTTGTTTTATTTGAAATTCTTAAAATAATTCATATAATTACTGTTTTAATTCATAAAAAAAA
>SMLS01059036.1:0-12556 GCA_004785975.1 Popillia japonica
CGATGCATAATATTTATTTACTTAGTATGGTGTATTCATATACAGGCATCCAGAAACATAACATCAAGCCTCTTCAGAGGAGGTTATTTTGGAACCATTGACAAAATTCTACTGGTCCCGATAATCCGCTGGAAGAAGCTCATGAAAACATTGCAGCTTGTATGCATGATAGTGTAAGTTTGTCCTTAGAATAAGGTGACATGTGCCATAGGACAAATTTGTCTGGCGGAGCATTACTTAAGTTTTTTAAAGATTTGACAGAAATGTTCAGTTTGAATGTGAAATAATAAATGTCATCAATGTCACTATGTGGAACTATCTAAAGTACTTATCAAAATTATTTTCATTTCATAGTATACCCCAATTATGATTTTTTCGATTGCTTGTTACTTCAAAACATGGATTTTGGAAGAGTTTTTTCATGTGGACAACTGATTCCAATCATCCAATCTTTTGATCATTCAGAAAATATCTTCTCCTAATCCCTCTAGTACACATGCATGTTGTCGACATGGTTGTTCATTGAAGTTGGAGCCAAGTTTCATAAATTTACAAAAATTTTTATTTCATTAAATAAGCACTATTAAAATATAAAAAAGAATATGTTATACACTTTTTCAGTGTTATACTTAGTTTACGAAAAAAAAATGTAAAACATTGTTTTCTTAGGATTTCCTCTGCATTAGTTGCAGTTGTGATCAGAGGTAACCCAAGGAGCTTACATAGTATGATTTAGAAAACGTTTCGCTGGCGAAACTGAAGCCACATTGGTATTTTCATGCTGCTGAATATATTGAAAACACCGAATGATGGTTGTGGTCATTAGCCTGGTAGATCCATTTTAAAATCTGAAAGGCATTTTGCAACAGCGAACTCGTCGGAGGCAAGCGCATGTGTATGTAAGATGATGGATACACTGTCAACACATATATATTTAGGGAGTTATATATGTATTATTAATATACAGATACAGTCCTGGAAATAATGGACGAGCACACTGTGCAAAATCTGGTTCCAGTGCTATGAAATTTGGTATAAAAATAGTATTAAACTAGTACAACTTACCCTCATGCGGAGGAAATCCATCAATGGCGCGAGTATTCCCCGCGAGCCGTGCGTACCATCGCTACACGACGAGGCATGGAGTCAATAAGTCGTTGTATTTCCATGCAGCGAGAGAGATGGCCAACCATGCCGCCTCAACTCGCATCCATAGCTGCTCAACGTTAGCCGGGAGGGCCGGATATCGTTGAAGTCTTCGACCGATCATATCCCAGACATGTTCGATAAAATTCCAATCCGGAGAACGAGCTGGCCATGGAAGCATTCATATACACTGCTCTTCCACAAAGGCCTGTACTACACCCGCGACGTGCGATTGAGTGTTGCCGTGCATGTATAGCAGACGTGGACGCCGCCGAACGTAGAGAAGCACAATATACATACACATAACACGGTCATAGTCTGCTGTACACGCAGCAGACGTGATCGTTTGAGACGGCGCGCGATCTCATAGAAAGATACACGCCATGTGCATCCCCACAAGCACTTCTCGCTCAAACTCGCTTAAGTAGCCCAATCGATCCGCCATTATGCAGTTAATACAAACTACATACTGGACCTTCACACCACAATAAGAACGACCGGTTTCTACCACCCTCTTCGGTCTTCGGCATATTCCACCTATAGGAGCCACTTAGCAAAGAATGCGGCAATAGCAAATGTAGGGAACCTATGGATGTATCCGCACACGTTCAAATTATAGAAGGTGCGCTGATCAATTACTTCTAGCAGTGTATATCCCTTTCAAATATATATTACATCTCCTGCTCAGATCATGTTTATTGTTTTCACTAACCCAGAATTCTTAAAAATCGCGGATATATTTATATGTGGACTAGATTTATATATATTTATACACCACAATAATATCTCATTGAAATTCTTGTAAAAGAACATGGACTATTATGTCAAATAATCACCTGCACCATAATCTATAAAACCAAATCTTTTTCGTTAATTAATAACGGTGACTTTGTGTAAATAGTATCACTACTCACAATCAGTGATACGTACATACGACCTGCTATGTATAGATTTATTTGTTAGTAACCTTCTATTTCAGTTCAATACATATTCCTCATCCTCTTTCGTCCTGTTATATTTATAATGAAGATACAATAAACTGGCATTTGAATAGTAGTTCTTTGTTTCTTTATCGGTTTATTTACTTCGGAATACAAACAGACTAAATACCTAGATAATACTGTGTTAATAATAAACTATGAATAGTATGTTATCGTAGATACACAAAAGCAGACGAAACAGTTGTAATAGACATTTAAAATATAGCTTTACTAACTGAAATGGAGAGAACACTGGGCCAATAATATCGTTTAAGCGCAATTTAAATGTGTAGGTATCAAATTAAATTAAAAATAATTTACATAAAATGTACTCAAGCTTCTTATTCTTATTTTGTGATTTGTACTGCTATTAGAGTATGGTATTTCATACGTTAAATATTTCCTCAATGATCCCCCTGAGAATTGCTTGGCTAATTTTTTTTGAGTGGAGGCATTATCAGCAACAAAATCATGAAGTGTACATAGTGAAATTTGTGGGATTTCTGTTCTAGTATTCTTATTATAACGTCTGCAGTGTTTGTAGAAAATGTGTGAATTATGATAGCAAGCTTTTGGTTGGACTTTTCGATTTTTTGTTTTCACAACGGCCATAAATCGGCTGTTGTATTTGCATTCAGTCCAATTTGACGAACTGGTAATATGATATAAACTGAGTCAATATTTTTGGGGAGAAGTACCAAAATTTGTCGGTACGGTCGGTTGTCATCTTCAATGGAGAGCTTTGCACACATTCGGGAGTAATACTGCACCACAAATCTAGTAAGTGGCCTATGTATTATATTGTAATTAATTAGACCAGTATGTATTAAGAACGTTAAATAAACAGAATGAACGAGTAATACCAATTTATTATAAGCACTATTACTAACATTCAAAGTGACAGACACTCCATTTTTCACCAGAACCTACTAGTATCTAGATCGCGCTACTTATATAATGTATCTTACACCTCGCCACTTAAGCTAAAGAATTTTATACTATTTGAAATTATTATTACAATTCATAATCTTTAAATTTGGACGGTAATTTAACTAATCTACCACATCTTGTTGTTATTGGCTGATGTCTTAAATGCGGATCATTTATATTTTCTAAACTCATGTTAATGGTATTTCTGTTAGCCTCTTTTACTACTCGGATTTAAACATTCAAAACTTTCCTCTTCTTTAATTGTTGGTTGGTTCAATGATAATTTCAAATGTTTTCTATTTCTCTGAATAGTATGACGACGATCATTTAAGACATTATACGATCTTGGTTTGTTCGCTTGTTCAATGACCTTTCCAGGATTCCATTGGTTACTAACTGGATCTCTAATAATAACATTTAGGTTTGGATTTAATGTTGGTAAATTTTTAAAGGACCTATTGTAATATTTTGTATTCTGTTCTTGCCTTAATTGCAGTTTTTCAATGACATTTTCATTTATTTTCGGTTTTAATACTTGTATGGTTGACGGTAGCTTTGTTTTACAAATTCTATGCATTAGTAGTTGAGATGGAGACAGATTAAGATCCTTTAAAGGTATGTTTCGATATTCTAATAAAGCTAGTTGTACATCTCTGCCACTGTATTTTGCTTTCTTGATTAAGTTTTTTGCGATACCCACACCTTTTTCAGCGAGACCATTTGATTGTGGATAATTTGGGCTTCTTGTTCGTATCTCAAAACCCCACTCTTTCGCAAACATTTTCATGTGAATGCTACCAAATGGTACATTGTCGCAACTCACGATATCTGGTATTCCAAATCTCGAAAATAATAGTTTGAGTTGTTTTACTACTTCATCACATGATTTATGATATATTTCATTACATTCTAACCAGTTTCAATATGTATCATATACCACTAAGTAACTCTGATTACCATACGTGAAAATATCAACTCCTACTCTTTCCCATGGACGTTGTGGAGTTTGATATCGTAACATTTCTTCTTTAGTGTTTTGTATCGAAAATTTTTCACATGTCTTACATGCCTTCACGTGGTTCTCTATTTCCTGACTCATCTTCAGCCCATAAAGTACACACCTAACACCATGTATTATATTGTAATTAATCAGACCAGAAGTTTATATTAAGAACGTTAAATAAACAGGATGGACGAGTAATACCAATTTATTATAAGCACTATTAGTGACAACATTCAAAGTGACAGACACTATCCATTTTTCACCAGAACCAACTACTATCTAGATCACGCTACTTATATAATGTATCTTACAGCCTACTGTGTCTAAGCTTGCCACCCGGCAACTGATTTTAACATTTTATTCAAGAAGGTGAGTATCTCCTATATGCACGTTCCTCGGTGTTAGTAACATCCAATTAACTAATTATAATCTACGGCTAGCATAATAAAACAATTGTATAAATTTAAGCATCTATGCACTAGTTGCATATACATATGTAAATGAGGAGTACAAGTATGTAGAAACAATGGCAGATAAAAGCAATAATATACACAATGTTATCTGGTAGAAGAATAAATGTAGCTCTACTCTAAGAATACAAAGAAATGAGGTATTAAAAGAATTCCTACTTTAATTACAGCCAAGTATTTCTCCAAGCGTTTTTAAATAATGTATACATATGTGTAAGTATGATAAAAAGCCAATAATTATCAAAGTTATTAGAAGCAATAGGTATGGTTAGTCCCCACGAAACCAACCAATCAGCTCTTCTACAGGGATGTCGTAAAATCTACGAAAATATTTGATGTCAAAAAATCGGTTCCCTACTGGAAAGGAAATGAAGGCTAACTTATTGACTCTCCATTGGAAAAAATACACTTGGTAGCCAGTTTCTCAGCTCCTTCCAGAACAGCCCAAATATACCAGGTGTATAACCTTCGCTGTACTTTTTTTAATTAAGGAAAACATTCTACCTAACACGTCTTTCTATAGAAAGTAAAAAAATTTTTTATTTAAAGTATGTGCCCTCACTAGATATACATTTTTCCCATATTTCGGGCAATTTGTGGCTACGAGGCCAAAAAAATTCCATCTCTTGAGGCAAAAAAATTATCTATCCATTTTCGGACGTTTTCTTGAGAATCAAAGCGGTGCTCAGCGAGCGCGTGACCTATCGGCGAAAATAGGTGGTAGTCGGAAGGACCCAGGTGTGGTGAATAAGCGGGATGGGGTAGCACCTTCCATTCGAGTGTTTCCAAACAATTCCGGACCATTTTTGACGTGTGTGATGGTGCATTATCGTGGAGGAAAACACCGTATCGTGTCTTTGCTGATAATTTGGCCTTTTTCACGCAGATCACGATGCAATTTTATCAGTTGTTGATGGTAGCGCTGGGCATTGACAGTTTCACCAGGGTTCAATAGTTTCAAGATTTCATCTTGAGGAAGATGTTGATGGTTGGCTGGTATCAACCCACGATCTCTTACGCTTGGGATTCTCAAAATATATCTACTTTCCATTACCAGTCATAATCCTGCGATTCGGCAGTCGACTTCTTTAAATTGAAGCAAAAAAGGAGAGCTTCCCGCATATGTTCTTTTTCATGTAAAAAATTTGCCATAATTAACAATAGAAAATGTGCCTAATACGCTCACTAACGCCATCTATGAGCAAACAGCAGAGTTAAATTTACACACCTGGTATACTATGTACCTAACCTAAATATATCTGCAGGTCAATTCAAAAATTATTTAATGATAATAATAATAGCTTTTATTCACATCAAGACAACACTCTGTTCGAATTTGGAAGATGGAATGAACGTAAAAGTTCTGTACAGACGACTCTAGGCACACACTATGATACTATTGATGATGGAACAGCCTCCAACTAGCAAACCGGTCATCAAATGATTAGAACCATCATGAACTGACGAGACAGAAAAGCTCAGAAACAGTAACAGTAAGAATTTGAAGTTGGCTAAGGAACTAGCCTAGTGTAACCGGCGGTATCTGATGCAATATCTTATAATAGTTCCAGATATCTCAGAGGGTAATTGAGGGGTTTTAGTGGAGAGGCAGTATGACTGTTCTTACTACCGACTCCACAGTATATTAAACTTAGGAGTAATCTTAAAATACAAATTAAACTTCACAATTCGTGTCATTATTATACTAAAGATAGTTTATAGTGTAAATATTACGTGCAAATGTATTTTTGCAAATCATGGAAGACTTAAAAAGGAAAAAAATATTGTTGCTAGTAGTCAATAAGGCTCAAAAGATTTGGGATCGAGTGTAGCTACTTGAAAGCAGCATATCAAAAAGTAAAGTAAGCGGATTTATCAGTTGGAGGGTTACCTCTCCATAGCAGCAGAACGCACTCGATTCGTAAATTCACTGGAAGTACATATATGACTTACAGTTGTCGGGTATGGAGTTCCATAGTTTGGCAATATTATACGAAAAATAACGCTCGAACAGTGCAGGCTTGTGGATAGGCAGAGTTAGAGTTTTTTTTTCAAATCGAATATTTAGGTTATGGACGTCACTCCTAAACGATATTTGATTATACAGGTACAGTGGAGTTTTGGTCATGGGAAACGAACTGGGCTAACAGATTAGCAAACGAATCTTCAGTACGTCTGCATAAGAAATTACGGCAATAATTTTAGAACAATAAGGTTATCGCACGAGTTTCCATTTGAGCTCTCATATAATTGACAACGCTGTATCACTTAAGGAAAGGAGATGTAACAAAATCGAGCAATACAGTGACACCCACAGCTTATACTGTAAGAGATACGCGAGAAGGCAAGACCTACAGAATTTGTACAAATATCGTGGTAACTAAAAAACATAAAGTTAGGTATATGTTATGTATAGTATGATGTATTCCTTAGGCGACAGCAATGATAAAAATATGTATATCAGTGAAGTACTGCCATCTAGTTGATTTCCAAACGATATTTGGAGATCAAGCTTTCACATATGTGTTTGTGATAGCTAGAACGTTTTATTATTGACGTTGAAGTAATCCAAAATTCAGCAAAATTCATTCATACAAAAATATCACTTCTGCAAGTATTCTGGAGTACAACTAGATAAACTAGATAAACAACTGAAATAGAAATTAGTCAATGCAAAATAAAGGTTATTTCTAACAATTACAGAGTGAGTTTTTATGTCTCGTTCCTTCTAATCAGAACAGTTACAGAATATACCCCTATAAACTGCTAATTTGTAACGGTCATGAATCAGTATTTGTGTAACAAATCGATTCAAGCAAAATTATATGCGTTACACACTCCTCTTAATACGTATGTATGTATGAGTAATATTATACCCACACCAGTGAATAAAAGAGTGCCGAATTGGCGTGTAAAAGTGGGTGGCAGTGGGTGGTCAAGAGCTCGCTATATATGTATTTTAAGTCTCATTTTCTCCCTCTCTTTGAACTAAAACCGCAATGCAGATACATATAAGTCGATTTCGTTATCAGCTGGAAGCATGACGAAAATATTCTTAATGTGTTTATATTGTACAAGGCGGAAGGATTATTATGCTTCTCGTAGTTCCGCTAAGGAAGAAATAGCCCAAGTAGAGTGTAAGTAATTACCTCTAATTAGTTTCCATAGAGTGGTTGTGTGATGTGATACACAAACACGCAAAATTGTGTTACATTTCAAAGTAGTGCGTTAACATGAATAAACAGTATTTAAGTTATTATCGGTAAAATGACATAGAAAGTCGTAACTTAAAACATGGTAATTTAATATGTATTAAGCAGAGGAATTGCAACTTTAACTACTTAGAAATTACTCTACCCGAGGAAAAGTAAATGCGGCATGACGACATTGTTAGCTTTTCAACTTTCATAATCAATATGTTTTGTAGGTAGCTGTTATTGTGTAATGGTTTCTTAATCACAATTTTTAACAATCCTTGAAAAGTATAGTACCTAGTGGGAGATTAATGGTTCCCCTTGGATCGTAGGCATATATATAATTCTTTATTTTGATCTACACCTTTGCTTGACTTACATCTTATCTATATAAGCTGATCATCTCCACCGTTGTTGGGGATATGTACCTACCTTCCATATCAAATATTCTTTCTTTGAAAGACAGTGGTAGACAGTTGATTTCAAGTTGACTAAGTCGTTAAGTTGCGGCATCCAGTATGTGATAATACACTTCTGCAAATAATTGACGAGACTGTATAATCTAAATGCGTGGTTGTAGTGCAATAAAATGTAGTATAGAAGCAGTACAAGAAACCCCCGCGAGTAGCGCGTACCATCTCTACACGATGAGGCATGGAGTCAATAAGTCATCGTATAGCAGCCGGTGGGATGGCCACCCATGCTGCCTCAACACGCTTTCATAGCTACTCAACGTTAATCGAGGGAGCCAGATAACGTTGAAGTCTCCGACCGATCATACCCCAGACGTGTTTGATCGGATTCAGATCCGGAGAACGAGTTGGTCATTGCAGTATTCTTATACGCTGCTCTTCTACAAAGGCCTGTACTACACGTGCGACATGCGGTCGAGCGTTGTCGTCTATGTAGAGCAGACGTGGGCGCCGCCAAACGTAGGAAAACATAACGGGCCGTAGCACCCCATCCACCTATCGGCGCCTCGTAGTCACCTACTGTACACACAGCAGGGGTGTACGTTCTCCATATGTAACATCACCTCATACTATAATGCCCTGCTGGCAGTGGTTGAACGCACTGCTCGAGTAGACGCTCACCAGATCGCCGACGAATCAAAATTCGCGCGTCACCGACGCCCAATTCGATTCTTGATTCGCCGGAAGACGTGCCTCCACTCAACAACCAACCGATACCTTTGGTTGATCTACTGGTAACGTGTGCGGCGGTGTCCGGGAGTGAGTGGAAGACGCTGCAGCGCAAAGCGGATCCGCCCCAAACGCCCCGGTACAGTTCGCGTAATGAGTTCGCCTTCCCTTCCTGCTGGCTAAACGGTTCCAAGTTGCCTTGAGGACGACGTACTTGACGTTACAGTTAAAAAATAAAAACTTTATGTCAATACTAAGGCAACTCAATTTTTTTCATAAATCTTTTGAAGAAAATGTTGGTGTGTTGCGGCGTAACCTTGACGCATATTTTGCCTTTGGGTTTTCCTTTTTTTTATATTTCGTTTTCAAATGCCTGCTATAATTATATTTAGTTCGTTTGTCATAATTTTAACTAGTCTTGTGACTTGGATCCTATTTTGTTGTTCCGATAACTATTGTATTACTTTCTGTACTGACGTTGTCAATATTCTGTAAGAATGAACGGCAATAAATCAAATCATATCATCAAATCAATCAATTCATATCATATCATATTAAATCATCGTTTTTCTCTAATACTTTTTTCCCTTGTAGAATAAATATTCTGTTTAGTCGTATTAATAAAAATGACTTCGGTAGTATGTGATATTGTCCTGTTTCAGACGTTCCCGTTTTATCCAGTGCGCTTAAAAATAAATGATGCTTTTTTTTTGGTTCATACAGCGATGAACACTAAACAGAATAGTATAAGCTCACTTTTTTTGTTTCACGGGTTTTCTCTCACAGACTTGCAGTAACTTCACTACTGTGGATTGAAATACTGAGTAATAGGTTATATGATTCTAATGTAGTGATCAGCAGATTGATAGTTCTACTCATTGTTGTGAAAACGGCGTATCCTGTTTTAACCGACTCTCCCCTATATATTCTTTTTGCTGATCAGTTAAACCCATCTAAGCAGTCTTTGGACAAGTTTTGTTAAAACTGATTGCGGAATGTTATTCCCATTTAAGTTGGGCATTCTTTTCAGATCTTCCTGTCTAACTCATCCCACAATAGCTCTATTGCATTTAAATGAGGGTTTGTGGGAGACATCTCATTACTTTGAACGTATTCTGTTCTTCTTTTTTGTTTAAGTAGTTTTTACGTACTATTGCAGTCTTTGTCCTGCATGAAAGTAGAGTCGCGAGCTGTTATATGCAATCCTGATAACACTTCATGATACTAGAATATTGCAAAATAATTTTCTTTCTCCATTGCGCCTTGCACGGGTGTACAGTTTCCGTCCGAGGAAAGCAAAAATATTCCCACATTAGCACAGAACTACGTTCTTGCTTCGCTATAGCCAAATACAATAAGAAATCATTTATATAATTTCAAACGTCAAAACTTATCCAAATACTTAAGATTTAAAATCATTCGAGAGGACTTATATCTAATCATCTAACACCCAGAGTCTATGAGATAGAGTAAGTTAGTAGTAGTTAGAGTTAGTAATGTACCCATTCTCATCTGCAATAAACGTTTTCGAACGGCAACCAGCTCATACAGATTTGCTTGTTGAAGCTGTCGTTTTACCGTGTTCACTGAAATCTCTTCGTCACGCCCGTGATTGAATTAGGCTGATATTTGGGGCGTTGTATATTTTCTATTCCACTTACTTAATCATAATACAATTGTCAAGTCCTTAGGATTTGTCGTTTTCTTAGATATTCAGGACGGTAACGATTATCTAACGTTTTGCTTTAATATATGTCATTTACTATAGAACGCCTCATATTTATTTTATTTGGTATTATTCTAATTATCTGTCCTTGTGTTTAAGATAGTGGAATGGAAGCAGCAATTGTAGAATCATACATGTCAACTTCTTCGTTAGTAATGCAGGATCTCTTCAATAGCATTTCTCTGACTTTGTAAAAGGGAGAAACTCGATCTTTCGATCAAGTAATTCTTGCTTATTTGGAAATTCAATAAAAGAAAAAGAAATGCAGATGTATATTTAATTCTTTGAACAATATCAACTACATGTACAGTTTGTTTTCACGCAGTTTTAAACACGACATCAGGCAGATAGCGACCTTTGTTGTCAATACACTGCCTTTATCTAATTCTAAAGTTTTGTTGAACTCTTTCCAGCATATCGACTGGTATGTTGCCTATAGCTTAACGAATGTTGTGCTTAAGGTGACTCAGGGTCCTAGGACAATCGTTGTAGACAATTGATTTTACGTAGCCCCAGAGAAAATAATCGCACGGCCTAAATCAGACAACCGTGCTGTTCAGTGAATATGGCCTCACAGGGTAATGAAGTGTTCTCAAAAATATTACCGCAAAACAGTCATTGACACATGAGATGAGTTTTGGCTGGAAGAACTCCTCAATTATGTGGACATAACGGTCCGAAGTTACTGAAACATCACTTGGTTTTTCGAGCAACAAAATCATGTGGTTTAAGTTCGTGCACTACAGCCAATTTGTAGGAATGAATCTCAATTATTCGTGGAGTATTTGCTTTAGAAAAGCAGAAGAAAACCCAGATTCGATTAGATTAGGGGTGGCATTACGGGCCTTTTTCACCGCGACCTTCCCGGTCTATTGTGATCCCCAGTACAGAAGGCGCCCTCTAACTTTGTCCTCTTTATGAGGCTTAACGTCCTTGAGATCGGAGATCGGATGTAGCTCTGTGCTGTGGGATACTCTGTGCCCAAAATTAGAAACCTTGTCCTTGCCAGGCCTTCTCAGTGGCACATTACATCGACTGGGGTTTCTTCCTCCTCGTTGCAGAATCTGCATATAGCATCTTCCGCTAGGCCTATGTTGTATGTACATATGCCTATTTAGTCTACAGTGGCCTGTCAACAGACCTACTATCATTTTGGCGGTTTTCCTGTCTTTATTCAGCAGGTCTCTAGTGAATTCAGGCCTCTGTTCTTTGAGGAACTCCTTTGCCCGTCTTTGTCCAGGTGGTCTTTGCCACCATTCCTTGGACTTATTATGTATCCATTCCTTGGTGGACTTTCTGATTTGTGATTTGGTGGTGCCGAAAGATGGGCCAGAACCCGACGAATTCCCTCGACAAACCTTGTCTAGCCAGATCGTCTGCCGCCTCATTTCCCTTCACGCCCTCGTGGCTTGGAAACCAGGTCAAAATTAGTTTCCTTTGGGAATCCACCTCGTTCAAGGCGTTAACGCAGTCCCAAGCCAGTTTAGTCAACACTTGCTGAACTAGTGTTGCTTGGCTGTCTGAGTAGATATAGACGCTTTTACCGAACTCAGTCCATCTTTCCACTTCTCTAACGCAATGGTGAATTTCTGCTACCTCAGCTTGAAAGACCGTTGTGTCCTTGCTGAAGCTTATCGAGAGAGCCTTCCTAGGCTTTCCTCCATATATACCGGCTCCTACGCCATGTTCAGTTTTGGAGCCGTCTGTATACCTTCGAGTCCGCTCTTACCGGAGAACCTTTCTCCCAGTCCTTCTCGTCTGGTATTATGACCAGGTATTTCCTATCCAGGGAGAAAACCCAACAGCAGCAGCATGTTTTCGAGCCGAGCATCTAGGGGATCGCAAAACAGACTGCCTTATGAAGTCGTTGTATTGCAGTGTCCTTGCTGTTCACAAAAGTCCAGGTTTTTTTCTTTTCACAGCCCCAGTTTCCCTGAAGTTGTTTCCCCGTGAAACAATTGACTG
>SMLS01059040.1:0-61191 GCA_004785975.1 Popillia japonica
AAAAAAAAGAGTTTCACCAGTAAAATTAATAATAATAATAGGTTTATTGGTCCATTCGTACAGTTTTGCAGTGACAAGTACACAGTAAATCAAGATTATATTAGAACCGATTAGCCAGGGGTGGAAGAAAAAGAAGAGAAGAGCATAAGAATGGGGAAAATAGCTGTAGACAAAGATGGAGGGGAAAGGGCGGGAAGAGGGGGGGGGGGCACTAGAAAAATTTAATATAAAAATAGTAACACTAATAATAATAATAGTCATACCGAACAGGAAAATATGTATGCTGCCAAGACCAAATACGTGCCCGCGCAATCTAATGTAGAAAATCATGAAACTGAACTCCCCCCTCCACCCCCTTCCCACCCTCCAAAACAAAACGTAGCTTAGTTAGTAGATTTGCACTAATTAAAATGTGTAATCCGTCAACATTACAGATTTGGGTATCAGATAATCATTTCCGTACATGATAAAAAGCAGCGGTCCAAGGGTACTACCCTGAGGTACACTTCTAATCTGCCACATTAACCACATTCAATTGGTTTTATCCTACGCAGCCACGACGTAGAGCGCACTCCCAGATCCAGTCAAATCCGAAAGCAAAGTCAATAACGTTGGTTATAGAACTAACAACATACCATTCTTTACGCACATTAAAGTACTACCACTCCCCACCATTTACATAATGTAACTGTTGATGTATGCTGGGATGATAACAATGAGATCTCAATAATCTCCGATTGGTGCCAATTTCATTGCGTCATATTATCGTCAATTATACAGCATCAAAATCGCCAAAGAACGACAGGAATTGACAACATTTTACGTCTTTTTGAGCCGCTAAGACGTTAGTGGATCACGTCATTCGTACATCATTTAGTCCGACTAATGTCATTTATGACGCCCAGACGTCATAAATGACGTAATTGCGGCTGTGACGATAGTATAATTATGCAGGTTTTGGTATTTATATGCATATTATGTTGCCAATTGCCTTACGTTAAATGGTAATCATCATTAGAACGTCTCCCACATTATATTCTGTGTATTTTCCCATAATGACCAAAAACTGACCGCATTCTGACGACCGCCCAGCATGCCATAACTGCCGAAGATGGCATTCAAATTCTACATCTTCGATTTTCCAGAGAACAGAAACCACTACGACCATCAATTTTGTATCAGTCATATAGTGTTCATATTCAAGACTAGCCCAAAGCTACCCTTTTATGTGACTTAATTTTTGATTGAAAAGTGCTACTACAATTTTCTTAATATATATGTGTGTGCTCGTTTACCCCCTTTGGATGTTTTGTTTTGTTGGCCTTCACGTTTGTCTTTTCATCATCATTCTTTCTTGCCTTTTCAATTATTTTTCGTTTGACAGAACTCCAGAATTGCTCTTTTTCCAGATTTCCTGCCTTCTAACTGGTCCTTCCTCTTTCGAAGCTACTGGTGTGTCTTTTCTACCGTTCTGGATCTTATCTTCATGTATTCTGACTTAAACACTAGTCTCGTTATGCTGGTTGATTCGAAGATTACGATTTTCTGGAGCTGTTTATGGGTGGAGGTTGGTATGTTCAGGTTTCATCAGTCACCTACTGTTAAAGATGAGGTTTCAGATTCTGTGTTAGTTTTTGCAAAAATAACAGCAAAGTCGTTACTCTTACATCTTCAAAGACCCAGCCACACCAATACATACATGTGATTCTTTTGCTTAAGGGCTTGATGGTGACCAGAAATTCCTAGGTTGGCCTTAATTTAATGCGACCACTTTCCCACCGTCTTCTTAAACATTCGTAGGCATTTCGGTGTGGAAAATTGTTGGACTTGCATCTAACGCCACCAAAACCTTGCATCTAGGTCTCTAAATATTTAATTCTACTGCTATTACTGTTGTGAATCCGTCAGTATAGCAACGTACAGGCGACTCCTGTAGTTTAGGTCGGTTCTATTGCTACGTTTAACAGTCGTAGAATACCGTTTCAAACGCTTCGTCAAAGTTTCCCAAAGGTTGGTGGTGATGATCTGCCGACTGTCGTGATTTGAAGACTTTTCGTGCCACCCTGTTCAACTCCTCAATTTATTAATAAAAAAAATCATCACAGGCTTACAAGGCGATCTACAAAAATTCTACATATCTATAGTGTATGTTTTGATACATCAGGCGATCTATATATCGTTGTAGTTCTATGAGTACGAATTGTCAAAATGCGTTGAAACCTTTGATATTTTTATTTTGCTTCTCATTAAATGTTCGTTTAAAACACAAATTATGATCTTAAAAATCATATAGTATAACATGACACCGGGAATAAGTTACATTTGGGCAAGTGTGGTTTTTAAATTCTGAATTTGTGAAAGGTAACCTCAAAATGGTCCCACCTCCAGTTGTCACTGGGTTGTCTCCAAATGATGGACCCCCTGGCACTAGAATTACAATTAGAGGCGAAAATTTCGGCGCTAAGGCTACAGATTTAGTTGGTAAGTTTCTGCGATGGAATCAATTTAAATAAAATAGCCCAAAAATGATTTATTTTTAAGGTTTAACAATTTGTGGGTACGATTGCTTGTTAACAGCAGAATGGAAATCACCTAGTAAAATAGTAGCTATATCTGGTCCCGGTAAAGGTTTAGGAGATGTTATTGTGTCAACTAAGCTGGGTGGCATTGGCACATGTAATGTTAAATTTAAAGGTAAGTTAAAGAAATCTGACGGCATGAATGATATTATTTTAATGCAGGATACAAAAATGAAAATATCGGTCCTATGAAGGATAGCGCCGTTTGGGTAGAAGAAACTTCGTTTTATCCATGGGATAGGCATTCGCTGTCATCGAGTAGTTTCCAACAAGATGATCCGCTAGGTCTATCTGTGGAAGGCACTGAGAGGAAGCTATCAGAAGATGATCTGAATGAAAAGTTCCCGAACGCTTCAGGTGATATTACGTCGGAAAATTTCTCAGCATGCTGGTTCTTGCTGGAGAATCACTTAGCCACGAGTTTCAATGATTTGCAGGCTGGGTAAATGTTGCTTCCTGATTAAGATAAGTGAAGATGTGTAATACAGATTGGTTTAGGTTGCTTCATTTGAAGAGGAAGGTCGAAGGCCAAAAGGAGGGTCATTTATCATTTTTGAAGACCAATGTTGGAGCTGTTATGGACCAGGTGGATACACTTATTTTGTTGAAGGAGAGATACGGAACTGATTTAGACGAGTTTGGGTCGGAACCTACTTTAAAATTGGAGAAGGCCATAAAAGGTATAAACAATTTTGATTTTATCGCAAATTTAATGATTTTATTTCAGAATCGGAAAGGGAGGCTAGGAAGTTATACGATGATGTTTTAACGCGAAGGGATCGAGCTGAGAAGACCAGAAACGCCCTAAACGTGCTATCTCGCTTTAAATTTTTATTTTGTTTGCCATGTTCCATAGAGAGGAATATTAAGAAAGGGGACTACGATATTGTCATAAACGATTACATGAGAGTTAAGAACTTATTCCTAAAACGTGATATTCCCGTGAGTATATCGTCCGAACACGGATAGATTCTAAGCGGAGACTATTTTATTAATTTAAATTCAGGTGTTTAAAATGGCCTTAAACGAAATAGAACGGTGTATAGTAGGTATTAAGAAACAATTACACGTCAAACTAGTAAAAATGCCTATCCACGTAGACGAACAGAAGCGGCTTATTAGATATCTGATAAATTTAGATAACAGTTTCGAACCAGCGTGGGACGCTATCAACGGCCACGCAGACTATCTCCACACCAGAATGAAGCAATGCTACGAAGAGCATAAAGCTGCCATAGTAGAAGATCTAAGTATGTAAACTAACCGAAATTTTAATTGATGATTTTATTTTTCTTCGTAGATAAATCAAAAAATTCGAATTTGTCATCGAAATACTCCAAATTCACCGCTTTGCATGACACAAATCAATGCCCGCAGAATGTGATTTACGTCGAAGAAATGTGTGATATTATCTCGGAACTGTTTCCCGATATATGGAAATTGGGCCAATCTTATTTTACTGGAGAATTGCACGTCAAAGTGGAGCCGGGCCATAAAACAGCTTTCAAGGTGGGATAGCACCTAACATCATCCTATAAAAATTCTAGTCAATATTTTTTCCAGCATACGGTTCTAAATATAATGGAAGTATTTTGTAAACGATTGCGTGCTGCGATTATACCTCACACCCTAGACAAAAATATGGATAGAAACACGTACGAAGCTTGGACTTTACCGGATATAGACGTGATGGCCGTGTATCTGCCGGATTGCCTTAGATATGTTAGACTTTCGTACGCCATCCTAGTCAAATTGGATCTTCCAAGTGACGCCCTAGATATAGTGCTGGCTTTTATTTCAGACTTGCGAATCCACTGCATGTGCGTTCTATTTAAGAAAACCACGGACAATATAAAGAGGCTTAGCAAACAGGAGAAATGGAAGGTGGAGATATCGGGAAGCCATAATGGAATTACAGATTTGGTATGAAAATTCAATTAATCTTGTTTAGATTTAATTACTAGAGGTTATAATTAGTGTGAACCGCTCAGTGAATGACCGCTTGCGTCAGTAGTGACTGCACTAACGAACGCTGGACTGCTAGATTAGGTTATTGTGAAATTTGGTTAATTCTGCTATTTGCTTCTCTAACCTTCTTCTTCGACTCCTTCACCGCCAATTTGCCACTAACGCTATATCATCAGCGTATGCCATTATTTGAGCTGATTTTTTACTTGATGATCCATCAATCCAGCTTGTTCTTGTTACCCTCCCACCCTATTCATAATTCATCTCTTTATCTAACGCACTTCTCTATTCCTATTTTTGTGGACAAATCATCATTCGTTATAACCGCTGCTTTGGAGTCTTTCATCACTACCTTCATTAATTTAATTAACTTATTCGGAAGTTCCAGTTTCTTCATGTCTCAAAGCAGCATACTTCTTTTCAGTGAATCGAACGGTTGCTTGAAGTCTGTAAATACCATTTGCAGCTCCATACTTGTAGCATCTACGGCGGATCTTCCCTCTTCTAAATCTGTCTAATTCTGGCTTCATCAAGCCCATAGATTGGCACAATGTTCTTATGGAATACTTTGCCATGCTACTAGTACTTCTATCTAATTTTCGTATAAGTTTTGTCGCACAGCCCTCTTTGGAAATTCCAAATAATCAAATTCTCAACAGGAAAGGCAGATTCTTCCCTGTATGCGGCAGCATCACCATAATCCATAATTCCTTGGACATGTTAAATTGCAACAATTCCGTCTATATTGGTGACATTGTTGCATAAATTTTCGGTACTGTTAATTGTGTCTTTCTCTTGTGGCTCGTTGGGACTAACGCAGTATTCGTTGAACGAAACGAAGCTTTAGGCTGAAGGTTGGTTCGTGGATTTTCTCAGACTCTCTGTGCTCCCACAGCCATTCTAAAGCTTGTCCGATTGTTTCAAATTTTAAGGTTAGCATATTCACTGTCTGTCTGCAGGAAGGACGCGGAAACATCGCTGACTTCCTGCTAAACTCCTCGTTTCTTCGTAAAAACTTCACTTCTCTGTTAAAACGACTGAAGCAGACTATGAATGAACTAGGGGGACCTGTCACAATATTTCAATGTTTCTAAAATCCAAGAATATTTCTTGGACATTGTTAATTGTTAACGTCGGGCATTTCGTGCGCCACCCTGTATGTACACAGATGTGTCCCTCTATAGATTAGATTGATTCGATTTTGATTCTTCCGTTACTCTTCTTGTGCTACATATCGCTAACCTTTTTGACAATATTGCGCATTTTGTATCATTTTCTGCTAGCACATGAAGGTTTTGGTCCGAGTTTTGCCTACTTTTGGCTTTATAGATGTAGTCCGGATCTTTAAGAATGTCAGCAACATCTTCTAAATAACTCTTCAGAACTCGAAACCAAGTCGAAACTTTAAGGCCAACTTGGTAATACTACAGAAAATTGAGTGATTAGCTTCTTGACTATACAAGAAAAAGTGTCACAGACCATGATGGAAGAGACGTCCTCTGTTTTTGGGGGATTCTTGCCTTAACAAAACAAGAGCAAAGAGTAAAAACCTTTTTCAACGTAAAAAAATTATTCTCGAAGGTGCTCAAACAATTTGGCACGTGTAGGGTAAGTGCAAGGTGGCTGCCGGGAAGAGAATGTTGAATGAATGAGATGAGTTTATGAAGCTGGTTGTAACTGACGACCAAACTTCGATTTTTCACCATGAGCCTGAATCGAAGCAAAAATCCAAATAGTTCGCAATGCTCAGCCACACCCATTATACAGGGTGCTCGGATACTTCTCTTACAAAAAATAAAAATCGTCATCAACCGAGCTAAGAAAACGAATGATGGAAAAAAAATATAAAATTTTTTAGAAACACTACCTGAGAGTCTGATGTTTTCAGGACCGCTCGACTGCTAAAGTAAATGTTCGAAATTGCTACCGCCGACACGTATGCATAAATGAGCCTGCCGCAACAATGAATCACGCACTAGTGGTAAAACGTCCTGTTCACGAATTCGCGCAATAGATTCGTAAATATTATTTCTCAAGTCATCGATATTATTTACTTCTCTGTTGTAAGCCAAGTCTTTCAAATGTCCCCAAAAAAAGAAATCTAATGGATTTAGGTCCGGAGAACGAGGTGGCCAAGCTACCGGTCCTCCACGACCAATCCAAAAATCACCCAAAGTGTTATCTAGATAATGCCGCACATCTTGTCTAAAGTACGGCGAAGCCCCATCGTGCATAAAATATATTTGTTGGCGAATGTCTAATGGCACATCTTCTAGTGGTTGCAGTTCATTTACCAAAAAGTTTAGATAACTTTCCCCGTTCAAACGAGCCGGTAATAAGAAAGGGCCAATGATAAAATTGTTTATTAGACCGCACCATAAATTTATGGAAAATCGTCGCTGATGGTCAGTACGATATATCGCATGAGGGTTTTCTATTGCTCACACATGTCTGTTGTGAATATTTAATATGCCTTGACGTGAAAAATTTGCTTCGTCCGTAAATAGGATTTTACCTAAAAAGTTGGGATTATCCGCATTTTGGCCGACTAACCACTGACAAAAATGCACTCGATGAGGGTAGTCGTCTTCCGAAAGATTATGCACACGCTGAAGATGAAAGGGATGAAGTTGATTTTCACTTCAAGTTTGCCACACGGTAGACCGCGCTAAATTTACTGTACGCGCAATTTGCCTAGTGCTCACAGATGGATCATCTACCATATTCAAAATTTCCTCTTCTGCGTCTACATTCCTTTGATTACCACCGCCACGTCCTTGCTGAAGTTTGACGCTTCTGGTATCTCGCAATCGTTGCACTACGTTTGTGAATGTGGTTGATGCTGGCAACTGGCGATTAGAAAATAAATTGGCGTATCGTCGACGAGCAGCTCTTGTGTTTTGTCTACATTCTCCATATGTAAGAACCATATCACTTAACTCGTTGTTTGTATAATGATAAGGGATTTTCACAAAGGTTAAACAAAAGTCACACGACATTAAGTAATAAATTGAAAATACTCATAAATTCTTATACAAATACATTTAACGGAACTATTAACTGTAAATTAATGTAAGTAGTTATACGGTAAACGAATAAAAATACTGGCAAGGAAGCACAATGCATTAACCACTGCAAACTGATAGACTAATGATGTTGAAGTAGCAAGCGAGATCGAATAATCAACAGCTGTGCGTTTATAGGGATTAATGTGTAGCTCAGCAGAAAATCGAATTCATCAATGACCTACCTCAATAATATTGATTTCTTTTAGTGCTATCGTACTCCTGACGATATCATAAAGATCGGCTATTCACTTTTAACGCGTAAAGGCCCACCTAAAAACATTTGCTGATTTTTTAAATAATTTTTTTATGCATTTGGTAATATTTTTTATTATTTTTTTTTGGTTTTATTTTGTTTCGTATGTTATATACAACTAGTATTTCAATTTTGTAAGACAAGTATCCGAGCACCCTGTAGTCTAGATTTGACCCCGACAGTTCGTTCTCTTCGGCATTCCGCGAGCTTTTTGGCCGCTACTCGTAGCTCCCATTCTGCAAATTATTTCATCTGTTATTCCAATAACAGATTTCATTTTCAAAAAGTCTTTGCCATTTACCTTCCGAATTATTGGATGCTGGATTAGGATGCTGCGTTCCGTTAGTAATCTGTTTTACAGGTTCTTTTACCACATATGAGTTAATGAGAGCAACAAATTCAGCTTTTTATTTAGAATCCAATGTTCTAACACGTTTTTTTCTTGTGTGTTGGCTTTAGTAGGCATCCTTTCACACTACCTTAAGATCCTTAACCATTTAAGTCAAAGGCAGTATTGAAAAAATACTATTGAAGAGTCCCAAATAAAGCTTTGTTTGTTTTTCTCTGCACATTCTAAATTCCAATTCTTCAAATCTTTGCGTGTTTAACCACCACCAATAAATTATATACACTATTATGGCGCAGCCAAAACCCGAAAGCCCTCATAATACCGACTTGAACCGTGAAAGCCTTCGATGTCATACTTTAAATGTTGCAGCCTTTAAATTTTGAACGTGCCGTCGAAGATTTGGTCCAGGTGATATCTGAATCGGTTCTGAGAAGCGAAGCGCGCGAAGGTCCTCTCTTAGAAAACCAACAAGCTCAAAAAGAATTCGACAAACAAATCGAACAATTACTGCTAACTTTCTATTACGTTCTCGATAGTTTGACGAGTAAAGGAAGCAGCGACGATGATGACGATGACGAAATTAGGTCTCCCATTGTCTCGCAATTGATTGGGACGCCGTCCTTCGTATACAAGTCAAGAAATCATAACCAAAAACCGGCTTGGGAGCACCGACTGCTAATGACGTTAGCGAACTGTCAATATACGATGAACTCCGTGTTGAGGAAGACAATCGAAGCGTTTTCTAAAAGCGGATATAATATATCTCCGAACATAATTAGGAAGAGTAGAACGGATTTGGAAAATTTAGAAAGATCAATTTTAGAATCCTATTTAGAGCAGAAAAGCGACCCTTTAGTCGGCACCATAGAACCTTCGATGTATTTAGGCAGATTCGATTGGGATACGAACATAACCCCGACCGATTTAAGGCCGTACGCTAAAGAATGTATAAATAATTTGATTCATGTACATTTCGAAGTAAATAGTATATCCTCTAAGTTAGTCGATAGTGTCTTACCGCAAGTTGTACAAACGATAGCTGAAGAATTGTATAGATTAATGTCATGTGTTCAGAAATTTAGCACCGCCGGCATCCAACAAGCTCACATCGATATTAGCGCTTTGCAAGAATTTTTTCAAGGATATTCGACGCCGAGAGCAAAGTAAAGTAAAATAGTAGTTGCGTCTATAATAAATGCGTTTGTATTGAAATCTGTTTTAGGGATCATTTTAAAGAAGCTATGGAGCTTATACCGCCATTAAATCAGAAAGATTTAACGTAAGGATGCGTATGATTTGTATAAGGGGGTTAATTAATTTTTTGTTTTGTTTGTAGGATCGTGGAAGATATTTTGCAGAAATGTCGAATAAAAATGAGATTGCAAATACTTTGTTTGCAGAAATCGTAGCCATATAAATTTTCAATATTATTTTATATATATTGTGGAAAAAATTAATTCATTGATATTTATATTAATTCTTTTTATTTGTTTACGGTTCACTTCATACGCGGAAGATATATATATATCTCAAAAAATATATACATAGTTGTAATATTTTAATAAATAAAAAATATGTAAATAAAGAATTAAAATAGAATATTTTTGAATTTATTCTCCTTTTACGCGATTATATGCAACAACGTAGATTTCAATTTCGTTTCAATGTTAAATAGTAATAAGATAAAAGTACTTCGTAATCAATTAGCGTCAATTATTATTTTTCAAAACGTTAATTAATTCTTAAATAGGCCAGTTTTAATAAGAGATTCCGAGAATAAACGATATATGTGATTAATCTAGTTGCCATATCATTATAGTTAAGCTAAGTTTTAAATTGATAATAGTAGTAATAAGTTATTAAAATTATATAGCGCTGTGCAAAAGAAATTAAAACTGTGTTAAACAGAATTTTCTAATATCCGGAAGACATCATTGTAATATAAACAACGGCCTTGAAAACTTACAGAAAAAATGCCCTCCGTCAGTTTAGTAGATTTGTTCACTTCTCAATTATTACAGGACGGCTTGCACAGACCTTTTCCTTCAAGTACCTCTTGCCTAAACCTGAGTGTATGATGGGGCGCCATCTCTGCTGAAACAATAAAAAAGAAATCATTTAAATCTCCGTTTAGTTATTCTTGGGATAAGAAATGTTTATGTAGCGCTCTAATAGAGAATTATAGAACTGTAATTTTCATGAAGGTCCATCGAAAGTGCAGATTACGTCATATTGTCGTCAATAAGTACACACCCGAGGGACTGACGTTATTTTTAGCTTTTGTTTGAGATGAAATACAACGATACACAACAACATGCGGTAATTACAAAAGAAGATTGAGCTATAAAATGTCACATTCACGAAACAGACGTTCTGTCCAATTGCCAAACTAACGTAAAATGACGCAAAACTGACTTCATTTTGAAGACAGCTTCTGTCATCTGGTTATATGGGCACAAATATTGGAGCGGAACCGTAATACATGACATTACATTGTTCACGTCCATATTATATCTAATTAACGTCAGACTAAACTGGTGGACTAAAGTTACACAGAAGCAAGCGATTGCAAAACTCGCAAAGGTTCAGAGGTTAGCTTGCCTGTGTATCACTGGTGCTGCAAAATGCACGCCAACAGCTGCTATGGAGACCATGCTCAACCTGCCCCCCTTTGGACATTTACATAAGGGGGGAGGCAAGAATAGGGGCACATAGACTGAAATGCGGTGGAAACTGGAGAACCCAGAATACTTCGGGGCATGCCAGAATAACCACTGAGATAACAAACCCTATTTTTGAAATGGGCTGTGATATAATGATTCCCAAACTTTCCTTTGATAAACCATTCAAGGTTGTCCTAGATTGGGAGGAGTGGAGTGAAAAGCAGAAACCTGAAATTCGAACCCAGATCTGGTACGCAGGCGGGTCAAAGAGAACGACAGGTTCTGGGGCAGGTATATATGGGGAAACCCTAAATCATGAAGCATACATGATATTAGAACGGAAATACTAGCAATAGAGATATGTGACCACAGGGCATTGGATAAACAACCAAAGGGTCGGCTGATACATATTCTATCGGACAGCCAGGCGGCCCTAAAAACTCTAGCAGCCTATCAGATAACCTCAAAGCTAGCTTGGGACTGCCTGGAAAACCTAAAAACTCTGGCAAAACACAACAAAGTCACTTTAGTGTGGGTGCCGGGGCATACCAGGCAATGAAGTAGCAAACAAGCTCGCAAGAAGAGGCTCTGCAACTCAATTCACTGGACCGGAACCGGGTATGGCGATGCCTAAGACTGCAGTACGTGGTGCAGTAACTGAGTGGATTACAAAAGCACACCAGGTACACTGGAACAACGTTGAAAGGCAGTTACACAGCAAACGGATGATGAGCCAGCCATCCCAGCAGTTAGCAGCGGATGTGCTGGCTCTTAACCGAGTACAGCTTAGAACAGTGACGAGCTTGTTAACAGGACACGGCTGTCTAAGGGAATATCTGCATAGAATCGGAATCTTTAAAGATGAACCTATCTGCAGATTATGCAATGAGGAGGAGGAAACAGCCTACCACATTGTATTTGAATGCGCCGCATCGGTACAACGGAGACAGTCGCTTTTGGAACAAACTAACCAACCAACAGGTCTACCGGAAAGAGATTTACCATACAGGCTATTAAACCTAGTAAAGAGGACCAACATGTTTTTGTAAAGAAATTCACTAGGTACGGAATAATACAATAGGCCTTAGGCCGCGGTGTTAAGGGAATGACGTGAAACCTGATCCGTGCCCAGTGTGCAAATCAATCAATCAACGTCAGATTGCCGTAACTTTGCGCAACATCATCCGTCATTTCGGTATATATTTCGTAAAAAGTGGCTTTACAGCACCGCCTCCTTCAACGAAGCGGCGATTTCCGAGAATGCTAAATAAAAACAAAAATATTAATTGGATTTGTAAAAACGAGTTGTGGAGATTCATGTAAAGATATACGATTAAATTTATTACGAACGCACCCTATTCCTCGCCAAATTATATCGTGGTTACTACATAATTTTATTTCCTCAATATTTAATTTATTATCTAGCCGCTAATTTATGTGTATTGAATGATAATAGAGAATTGCTAGAGAATACTACATTAAACTAGAACTCAGAACCAGCTTTTACTTATTTATATTTGGGCTGCGTTCAAATTGTTGTGAAAAGACAACATAACACGACATTTAGAACGCAACCCAAGTGTTTTGGTGGGACAACAGAGGTTGAATTATTTTTCCGTTTTTCTTTTGTTTTAAGTATTTTTGAATTATGCCGAAACGTGCCTGTCCTTTCGACTTCAACTACGCCCCCCAATTAAAGGTCCACGTTTCCGAGAAAGAACAGACTAAAACTATGGAAAATATTTGGAGTATATATTGAGGTTATGTCATCTGAATAGAGTTTGTTTTATTTATTTTTGCATTATAGATAAAACTCAAGAATTATTGTTTAAGGCAGCTAAAAAACAAGTGAATAGTTGTGATAAGGAAGAAATAAAATGTGATTTTTGTGTAAATGTAAATATAGATGTGTACGAGTGTGCCCTATGTAATGGAAAATTCTGCTCCACTTGTTCTATGAACTTGTACTAAGTATGCAGGATAACTAAGGAATTGTATATTAAATTTAATTTTTCTAGGTACAAACAGAATGTGACAGAATCTATATGCCTATCATGTGCTGATTAAGATTAAATCCATGCTGGGGGAATTAACTGAATTGTTCTTATTTATTTATTGTGTTTTAGAAAATTTATCAAATTATTGTGATAGATTACATTATAAATATATTTATGTTACTCAAATGTTGATATGCTCACTGTTTCTGTTCCTATTTTTAAACATCTCTTCAATACAGTGGAATGTACTTTTGTTCAATATTGTTATTATTAATTTATCTTGAATACATGTCTGTTTTTAATAAACATAAACGATGTTTTTTTGACCTGGCACGACAGTTCACGTTTCAATCAAAAATTAAAAATACATTTATTATTGTTAAATCCGTTTAATTAAAGTTTACAAGTTGAATTGCACATTTTAAAATGGGGCCACCTCGATTTTACTATTAGAGAATTAGACGTAGAATATTTTAGAACGTACCCAGAAAGTCTTGGATAATTCTGTAGTGCCGTTGCTTCAAGATAAATTTTTGATTTTCGGAAAGTCGTAAAAACAAACCTGTTTGATCTCGTTGAAAGATCAAAAAATTATAATATGCTACTACGTTTACAACGTGGATAGTTTTAAAATTTATTGATACATATGCCAATTGATGTTAGGTACAGTGCAGTTGCATAATAAATATGACTTTAATAAATTAATAACTTGCTTGAAAATATCAGTTGGTACGAGCAAATTCTTTAATTCAACGTCTAGACATCTCTACAATCTATTAATTTAAAATACATGGAAAAGATGCATAAGTTATTGGGTTGAAGTTATTTCGATACGTATACACAGTACAAAACAAAACTGTTAAATCTATTAGCAATGATATATCACAGATTCGTACAGTTTGATTTGTATAGCTTTTGCGTAACCAAAATATTGATGTCCTCATTTTTTCTGAATATAATTAAACGGGTGCCCTTGTAATTCCGAATTGTAATACCTACGAGGGCAATCCAGCAAGTACTCTGTATCGATTTCTTGGGAAATACTCCATCTTGTTTCCCAGAGATTTTGGGAGTACAATTTTGCGTAAATCGAAGGAATATCCTAAAATATTTTGGCCAGAATTTTTCCAGCATATGAGCCAGTGAGACGTTTGGAAGATGGAGGAGGCTCTCTGATTATGTCAAAATTCGTTTTAGTAGGCGGTTTATTGTACAATTGTGAAGTTTTGGTTGCGTATCACGTGCACGTATCCAAAAATTGTACAAAAATTATTTAAAAAAATGAGTTTACCTAATATTGATGCTACCTCAATTAAATTAATTGGAAGCACGTGTTTCGACGACGCGTGGGTCGTCATCACCCATCAGGTATTGTCGAAAAAACGTGTTCCCGAATTATTATGCTTTAGTATTACAGCTAGACAGATCCCTTACTTTTGAAAGGCACCTAACCAAGGCGGCCCAAAAAATTAAAACCTCATAGATAAACTGGCTGGCACTTCCTGGGGAGCCGGTGCGAACACCCTACGCTGGGCTACACTCGCTCTTGTTTATTCTACCGCAGAGTATTGCAGTCCAGTCTGGTACCAGAGCAGTCACGTTCGGAAAATAGATAGGTATCCCTCCAAGCGACACCTACTGTATGGCTACCACTCCTGTCGAATATCTACCCCCTAAATTACGGTCTCTGGTCTCTGCGAGGAGAGAGTGGAACAAGGCCAACGGAGGGTCTCAACGAATACCGATCCAGCATGACTTGAACATCATCCCACCATCAAGGCTTAAGTCAAGACGCCGTATCTGGCTGGACGAAAATATAAGGGCTCCACTGAATGTTCCCCTTATGAAGAAACTATTGACACCAACCAACATATAATCAATCTGAGCCGAGCAATGTTTCTGTCAACCATCTTTGGGTTTTGACCTACCAAGGCAACAGTGTCGCCTAAATCGCTTCCGCACTGACCATGAAAGATGCAAAGATATGCAGCACAAACGGAACGCCCTGATCTCCCCTAAGTGTGAATGTGGTGCACCTCTACAAACAATGGCCCATATGCTCAATGATTGTCCGGCGGCCTGTGCAAGCAGCTTATATTATGTATTTTTTCTCTTATAACAATTATTATAAGCCTCTTAGACGAAATATAATATATATATACAGCTAAATATATAATCAATCTGACGTAAAATGACTAAAAACTGGCGTCATTTTCAACGCAGCATTCGTCATATGGTTTATTTAGGCACAAATGCTTCTAATAGTTGTGTAGACATAATATGGACGTCATAAATGACGTTACGTTGTTCACGTCCATATTTTCCCTAACTTACGTCAAATTGACGTAACTTTGACAAGATCATCTGTCATTTCGTTGTATGAGCAGGAAATATTCCGTAAGAAATCAGTTTACAGCACCAGACCAAAGAATAATGCTGCGATTTTAGAGGACTCTTCGCTGCTGAAATTGAGCTGCTAAAGAAAGCATTACAACACACAAACCTTTTTTTATGGGGGCAAGGAAAATCTTACATAAGAGTTCCGCAACCTCTCCCCTTCTCGTCTCGCTCAGTGCATCGAAAACCGCTTTCGCATTACTTCAATGTCAGGGAGCTGTCTTAGCTAACTAACTTGCTAGTTGCGCTTCTTTTTTTTTTTTAGTCTCTATATGATGCGTCTTACGCAGTCGTACATATTTGATCATGCCTCCTTCGTTGTAGTTAGTCCCTGCCTCAGCCTGTCGTTTCCTTGTAAACGTCCCTATCTATACTCTTGCCGTGTTGTATATGAGAAAAGTGTATGTTCCATGTCATCGATTTCCCCGCAGTAATTGGACTGTTCCGTGTCTGCTCGTTGCATCCGGTATAGATATGCCCGGAAGGAGCCCTGTCGAGAAGGGGCTTGTGTGAGGAAGTAGTCTGTTTCCCCGTATCGCCTATCAACCCAAGCAGCAATATCCGGGATAAGCCGCCATGTCCATCTTCCATTGGAACCAGTGTCCCACTTATCATCCCACTTTTTCACGCATGCTGCCCCTAACGATCCCTTTTGCTTCGCCTTAGTATCGTCTTTTTCTTTCCTGAATTAGTAAATCTATGGGGAACAGTCCTGCTATGACGCCAACTCCTGTGGATATGGTTCTATACCCGCCGCATATTGCCACGAAAAGTTCTATTACAGGGTGAAATAATAGATCTTCGGTCAGTTCACCGGAACCTCATCGGCAGATTCGCAAAACGGAAGCCAGCCAGACAGAGGATTATGGATGATGGGATTGACCGATGATCTAGGAAGGAAGTAGTAGCAGTGTAGCCCTAGAGTAAAATAGTCATACGAGAGAAGTTTACGATTATATGAAGATATAGGTAATAAATAAGTTAACAGGTAAGCAAGGAGTTTAAGTGAGCAACCCCTAGCAACAAGCAAGTGAGTGACGCTACCGCCTTTAAGTTAGAGCTACCCCTTCAGTCACGGTGAGTACAATTTTTACCCCTCAAGTTAACGATTCGTGATTCTTATGCTCGCCAAACGTTGAATTCTGGCCAGCTTTGTGGTAAGTTTTGTGTTGCTTGTATACAATAGATGGGAATTCACTACGCTCGCCAGAATTTTCCTCCTGGATGCCCTAGATCCTCCGATGTTCGGCATCAGTTTCGTCAGAGTTTTTGTAGTCTTTTCAGCACAATACACAAACCTCTTCAGTTTTTTATCATCTACAGGCTGCTGCAACATGTTTGCCGGATATTTAGAGATGGAATTAGTCATTTTTAGATACGAGTATGAATTGATTGATTGATTAGCACATTGGGTACGAATCAGGTTTCGCGTCATCCCCTTAATAACGCGGCCTAATGCCTATTGTATTATTCCGTACCTAGTGAATTCCTTTACAAAAACAGGTTTATCCCCTTTACTAGGTTTAATAGCCTGTATGGTAAATCTCTTTCCGGTAGACCTGTTGGTTGGTTAGCTTGTTCCAAAAGCGACTGTCTCCGTTGTACCAATGCAGAGCATTCAAATACAATGTGGTAGGCTGTTTCCTCCTCCTCATTGCATAATCTGCAGATAGGTTCATCTTTAAAGATTCCGATTGTATGCAGACATTCCCTTAGACAGCCGTGTCCTGTTAACAAGCTCATCACTGTTCTAAGCTGTACTCGGTTAAGAGCCAGCACAGCCGCTGCTAACTGCTGGGATGGCTGCCTTATCATCCGTTTGCTGTGTAACTGCCTTTCAACGTTGTTTCAGTGTACCTGGTGTGCTTTTGTAATCCACTCAGTTACTGCACCGCGTATTGCAGTCTTAGGTATCGCCAGACCCGGTTCCGGTCCAGTGAATTGAGTTGCAGAGCCTCTTCTTACGAGCTTGTTTGCGACTTCATTGCCTGGTATGCCCTTATGCCCCGGCACCCACACCAAAGTGACTTTGTTGTGTTTTGCCAGAGTTTTTAGATTTTCCAGGCAGTCCCAAGCTAGCGTTGAGGTTATCTGATAGGCTGCTAGAGTTTTTAGGGCCGCTTGGCTGTCCGATAGGATATGTATCAGCTGACCCTTTGGTTGTTTATCTAATGCCCTTCGGGAACATATCTCTATTGCTAGTATTTCCGTTTGTTGCACAGTGGTATATTGCCCTAATATCATGTATTCTTTGATTTAGGGTTTCCCCATATATACCTGCCCCAAAACTTGTCGTTCTCTTTGACCCGTCTGCGTACCAGATCTGGGTTCGGATTCCAGGTTTCTGCTTATCACTCCACTCCTCCCAATCTAGGACAACCTTGAATGATTTATCAAAGGAGAATTTGGGAATCATCACAGCCCATTTCAAAAATAGGATTTGTTATCTCAGTGGTTATTCTGGCATGCCCCGAAGTATTCTGGGTTCTCCAGTTTCTACCGCATTTCAGTCTATGTGCCCCTATTCTTGCCTCCCCCCTTATGTAAATGTCCAAGGGGGGCAGGTTTAGCATGGTCTCCATAGCAGCTGTTGACCTGCTTTTTGCAGCACCAGTGATACACAGGCAAGCTAACCTCTGAACCTTTGCGAGTTTTGCAATCGCTTGCTTCTGTGTAACTTTAGCCCACCAAATCAGGCAACCGTAGGTTAGCATAGGTCTTACCACTGGAGTGTACACCCAGTGCATCATGCATGGTTTTAGTCCCCATGATTTCCCAATTGTCCTTCGGGTGGTGGAGGCTGTGGAACCAATTTCAGGTTTTACCTAAAACCGAATGTTTGCAAAAATTAATCCGGATTTTTTTTGCATCACTACAAAGCTACATGGATGGCTCCGTTATAGATCTAAGACGAATCAAATAAATATTGTCTTCGAGAACCAGTTTTGGGGTGACCAACACCTGATGCATGTTTACAGGCCTTTCAGTTTAAAATACAATTATCGTCAAGGCGTGTTCGGTTTTGATTTGCAAAAATATGGGCATTATTGATCTCTAACGTGACAATGTGATATTCAAATTAATAGACGTTGCCTTAGTAACAATATGTCCCAATACTACGCAGGACTCATTATCGCAGATATAAAAATACAAACAAATTCTGCCATCACGTATCTTACAACTTTATCGGAGGAAATTATTCCGCTAAACGATAAAGATACTTTCTTTATCGTGTTTTTAGTTTTTCCTGGATATTTAATGTTGCAACTCTAAATACCGCTTATGAAACAGACCCAAATTTGGTCTACATATATGTATTTTTTAGCTTTATATAACCGCTTTAATAACAAACATAATAGTAATTTATATATCAATGAATGACTAGTGAAACGGATTTGTTTGCCGCAATTTTTATTTTGTGTGTGTGTGTGTGTATGTATACAGTGATAATATTGTCGTGTGCAGCTCCCAGACAGATATTGATTTATCTTATGCGGTGGTTTGTATACATACGTAGAATGCTAGAAAAGTTGGCAAATGCCCCTATTAACATTTTAGCCAGATTAAGAATTTTGACATTCTCTATTATTTTTAATAGATTTTCACATCCCCCCATGGTTGAGGTTAATAATAATAATGCAATATGCTTAAACTTAAATTATTTTTTTTATAAATATACGAATAATTTATAAATATAAAATAAATATCCACTTAAAGTTTGTCGAAAACGTTTTAAAACTAAAAAATATTTTCGTAATAAAATTCGTTTCCTCACTTAAAAACGTTACCGCAAGAAATACATTCCGACACGATTAAGAAACGTTCCCTTCGCATGACCTTGAAGTAGGAGACTGTCTAGGGTGCAACATAATCTACTGCATCGCCTTGGTGAATGACGAAACACCCCTGGGGTGTGTAGGATCTCCCTAATTGCCGTCCTTTTGTGTAATAGCCTCACCAAAGGGACAAAAAAGGACGGCTGGTTCTAATAAAGGTTCCAACGCCTGTTACATATTCATTAAAATTTAATACCAATACTTCGAGATATTACCTCAACGCAACGCTAAGGGTAGAAACGTGAATATTAGTTCGATTTCGGATCGTAGTTTCTTTTAATAATTTTAAGTAAGAAAAAGTTAAATGGTTGGATTGTACAGCAAAGGAATTGATGAAATTGGTCTTAAATCGGTTGATCACCAATAATTTCCTCGCGCGTACACCTGCGCAGATTTATTTAAATATTTAAGCATGATGTAAAGTGAGTTTGATTCTAATCGGTAATAGAGTAATAGAAATAATAATAATGCGTAGTAAGAAGGTTAAAAGGAAACTAACTGTATAATTCGGTCGGTTCAGGTATGCGCGGCGTTACGTGTAATAGAGATAGTTAGATAGTAAAAGAGTTTGCGGCAAATCCTTGTACAAGGCGCGCAGAATAGAACGAAGCATTCCGGATCGTTATCGTTAGTTTTTATCGTAAAAGTTCCAGTTCTAAACCGGGAATGATTTGATCCCTATGTGTTGACGGTTGATACGGTGTATCAAGCGTCTAGATATTGCTAAACGGGTAGTTGGTAGTAGGTTATATAATAAAAAGCAATCGATCAGTTTTCGAGATGGTAGCATTATACATGGGAGCCTAGTCGTGCGCGCATTCTTAGATACACCGTCCCTGTTGGTCCAAACGACTGCTGTTCCACTGTTTATTTTCGTACATATACCATGTCGAAAAGCAAAACAGTCTAGACCGGTATCCGCGTCATATATTGTTTTAGACTGTGTTTCGTTGCGATCTGCGCTCTCTCTTCCCTTTCGTTTCAAAAGAATCCGACGACCTGGGCTCACTCAACGGCTAGTCATAGTCTGTCGGGGTCTGTTCACTGTCTGGCAGTGTTTTCCGTCTAGTTTCCAGTAGTAGTGTTGTGATTACGGACTATTCGAGTTCGTGAGGACTATTCTCAGGTTTTTAGTCTTGTGTTTATGGTGTCCCGTTTGACGCCATTCCAAGTGGGCGGACTTATAATATCGTCCGGTACTACTGCTACATAGTTTATACACATCAATGTCAACAAACGCTAACCGCATTTAAGCAACATGAACGTATGTAGTTTTGCCCCTGTGTTGAATTTTATCTTCCTTTTTCCCGCATACAAAACTTAACATATCCTCCTAAGCTAACTCATCTTCTTTAATTACCGGCGAAGGAAAAAATAATAACAATAGAATCCTTTAAATATAACACCGGCAATATCAGCCGTTGCAATCGCGTTCCTTTTTAATTCGTTCCGACGCGGCGGACTTTTCGGATATCTTCCCCGAGTCGGACGGAATTTCAACGGAATCGTTTCAACCCCTTTTTCTTAATAATCGAGTTAATGTTTCTGCAAAAGAAAAACAAGGTGACCTTATAGCGGACTCGTAGCTGTATAATGTAGCATTTTCTAACGCCGAGGCCAAGGTTAATACAATCATAATTTGACATTAATTAAGATTTTGGCAATAAGTTTCGATTATATGCCAATAGACGTTCGTATAACATGCTTTATTTTCAACTCATATTCTCTTAACATGCCTACATGTGTAACTCTATGTATGTGTATTATAATAACGAAAAAAAATGCGATACATACTCGTTCACCTTCACTTAATTCATTTTCGGTATAATATCCATGACGCAGTATTACTGTACAAATTACACACAACATTTTACCATTTATTTCGTTAATTTGTATCAATTTACCCAACACCTGCTCAAAATCCTAGGCGTATGACCTAAATCGGCGATCGCGTCGATCTCGATCACCCTATATATCTCGAACGATCACATCGTTATCTGTACATAAATGAACTGATTTTTTTTCATAAATAGGTGCCGTGGTTAAGATAAAATGTTTTCCATTTATAGCAGTAATCAAGAGCGAAAGTTGATTGCACCATTTCTAGGTCAAACATTATATCTTATTTTTGGATCCCACCTCAAATACACAAATTTTAAATATATGCGTGATGTATATTTCTTTTTTTTTCCACGCGGCCTCATGCAGGCCTGGATATCTGCCCTCATCTAGAGCGGACTGCTCAACATGACACGTATCATCGTTTAATGAAATTAATACTGATAAATTGCACTTGCAGTCTTTAAATGAGAAAGAAGAGGAAATCGAAAAAAAAAGTGTCCTCTCCTTAAATTGATTCGATTCGTTTACGAGTACAGTTACAGGCAAAAATATTAACCCTAGCTATATAAGTCTGTCACGTCTTTAAAATTGAATTAAAAAAAGGAGTTGTATCCCCCCCCAAAGCAATTAATTTATTTTTACTAAAATGCTCACATTATTATTATACATTGTAGTTGGGGGCTTGTTAGTTTTGGGTTCGACTATATCTCATGGAAACATGCTGAGTGACCCGAAGAATGAGATGCTATTAATTGATAATATGCGTTTGGTAAACATCGCTCCTTAAAAATATTTTAGAAAAAATATACCGTTAAATTCCTTCCTGACTGACGAGTACGTACTAATATGTAAGTAAAACTATCTTAAATATTTCCTATTTATACGAAATAGAATCAATTATACATACAGCATAGCAGAATGTAAATAAGCGAAGCTCAGAGAACAGAATTTTTAATGGTAAACTGGCTTTGTCGTCGAAATTTGGAGAATCGGAATCGAAGTTATTCGCTGGGATCGAGTACCGATACGAAATATTGTACCAAATTGTTGTTGCGTCTGCTACAGAAAAATTGTCATACAGCAATTCTTAAACATCTCTTACAGATAGATATTTAATATAAATAGTAACATTGTACTTTGACCATATATGTACTGTAGCATCTGACTTTCTTATGTACAGATAAGGAATCTAATTGACTTAATTGCTTTCATCATTGTCCTTAAGTTACACAACAAATACGTTGCTTTAATATAGGGCAACTTGAACATGTCATGTCCCATATTAGACGAAGCCTAACTATGTAGATATAATTTAAGTGCATAAAATCTATTTAATGTTATTTATTCTTGATTAGTCCAATTAAACATTTGTATATGTGTACATATTTACTTGTGTGATGTAGAGGAAAGAGATTGGTCCAAACAAATTGATTTAAAAAAGTATTATCTTACATTTTTGTAAAATAATCTAGTGGTGGCACAAAAATGATTTAAACGGAGTTGAAACTTCTATACGAATAACGAATATCTTAATCTAAGCATTTGATTCGAATAGAAAGACGATAGTATCACAATTCACTCTCCGTACCCTATTTGGAATTTTAAAATATTTCCTCTTCCGGTTAGACAATGAATATGTATTTAAATTTAACTTTACGAGAGATTTTTTATAATTTTAATATACAATGAGCGTACAAATAGTTGTGAAGACCTTTTTCTGATTTCACTTTTTTTGTGTACTTTTAAAACCGATTCTCGGAGGTAACTCGATCAACTCGATGTCCCAGAAGTTTTGGCCCATCGCGAGAACACCATGTATATCGAAAATTTTGCGCCTGCGTTATGCACGGTTTCGATAAACTCAATTTATTCATCGTGTGTCAACATATCTCTCGTTTTAAAAGTGAAATTCGCAATGTTGCTATATACTTAAAAGTATAATTCTATTTATTATGTATGTTAAATAGGCTTTTAAACGCCAGCATGAGTTTTCGTAACTCGGTACGCAAGTGGAACAATACATGATTTGACTGAGTATTTGGCGCATTAAATTTCACACATGCAAATTCATCTACATTAATATTAAAACACCATTGGCAGAATTGAGATTTCCCCAAGCCGGGCAAGCGGCTATTCATTTCACTACATACGACGCGCTACTTATAGAAAGTGACCAAGAAAATTTCGTTTTGATGAGCAAAAAAAAGAAGAGGGAATTAGCTCACTTGTGTATATCGAATGTTTCTTATTTAATTACCTCTTTTACTTTTATTTTAGCGTGAATCACAGATGCTCGCCGCACAACTCAAATAACATAACTGTTATATGTAGAAAGCTTCTAATAATAATAATGATAATAATAATAATAATAATACCCCCTTATTGGGGTACATATTTGAGGGGGAAATATTGTTTACCATTTTATGCCGAATAGCGATTATCTAAATCAATAACGCGACCTAATTTGTTCCATGCTATTTTGAAATTCGTTATCAGCTGTGTAATCTGTACGCAATATAAAATATGTTAAGCTAATTTGAAACTAACAAATGATCGTTCTAATTACTGATATGCGAATGGTTTATATTTTAATCCCAATTCGATCTGAATTACTTCATGTTTTTTCTTTTTGGATAACAAATGGAACATTTAAAACTTGAAAGTAATGGGAAAGAGGATGAATGTAAAAATAAACCGAGAAGATTGCCAAGTAACTTATATAGGGCACCGACACCCATCCGTGCGTTCAGCCTCTGTGTGTACGTTGCATATTTTTGAGTATCTCCTGCATAAAATATAAATTTCTGGATTAACCGAACCTAAACCCACACACTCAAAAAAAAAACAACAAAAACGATCGATGTGAAAGTATTTGTAATTGCTATCAAAATATTTTCTTACCTTCACTTTGACATCGAACAATCTTGGTCGAACTTAAATATATTTTTTAATGAAACTTTCGAAACACACTTAATAAGTATTTGCGGAGATTCTAGTTGTTGTTCTTCAATAAATATACGAGGATCAATTGGAAAATTTTATTTTGGAGGGAACTATGAAATTTAGATCATTTCAATTTAAATTAAATTAAAACGACACTGCTGTTAAGTTTTTCCTTAACTAGTTTTTAAATTACGAATCATGGACGTACTATAAAAAAAAAGATCAAACGAATATTACACAGAAACGTGGTCTTATTCTACATTGCTCTAATATGCCCCGTATTTAAGCAACGTCATTGTCAATAGCCAATTACGATAGTACTTGAAAAATTTTTATTGCGACAGAATAAACTTAAGATTCTTAGAATTAACCTTTCTAATTCTTGATGTGAAACTGCAAACGACCTAATTGATATCTGTATAGCAGTTAGTAGTAAAGTACCGAGGAGAAAAAAATATGGAACATCCAGGTCCGGATTTGAAACGTTTCGTTACCATTCATTGTGAGAGAATGCGAATATGTATTGTATAATAAGATGAAATCTTTCTGAGATATCGCGTCTGCAACTATATACACTGCTGCTCACATTAATTCGGTCGCGTGGTATAATTGCATAAACGGCGGGCTGCGATTTACTGGTTTTCTAAAACTTTATCTGGGATATTGGTCGCATATTCTTAAAAGATATTTTAGAGATCTGTTGTTTTTTTTAACGGACGTAGCCGGTCTAAAGACCGGACAAGAGGACCGTCAGAACCGCCCCACATTTCCCCACCTGGAACCGCCATTCATGGCATAACTTCAGTTGGGGTTCGGGCTGTCTTTTCTTATTTTTGCCGAGTTTTCCCTACGTCCCCCATCCACCAGGTGATTAGGGGTTCGGGTTGGCACTAGACATCAACACTGCCTGTTACAGAGTTGTTCGACTGCTTTTCAAGTTCCTCACTCTCTTTTTGCTTCATGATAGCTGTTACCATGGTGTCTATCACTCTCCAATTCTTCCTGTTGGTTATCATGATGTATATTATTGTATCCGGTGTCAGTGGGCCGGTCAATCTATAGGCTGTTTCCCTGTGATCCCTCCATCTGTCACACTCAAAAATTGTGTGTTCAGCCGTGTCTGTTGCTCCACAATATATACATTCGTCTGACCCATCTTTACCAAACCGTTTTGCATAATATCTATAGCAACCATGGGCAGTGAGAACCTGAGTCAGGTAGTAGTTGACTTCTTGATGACTACAATTTATCCACGCTTCAATATTTTCAATCAATCGTCTTGTCCACTGGGCCTTTACTGTTTCCCTTTCCCATCTTTTCTGCCAGTCTTTTAGAGTGTTTTGCCCGGCTTCTAAGCGACGTTTGCGCACCTCGCCTCTATGCGCATGGGTGTGGGTTCTTTCTAGAGCTAGAAGATCAATGGGTATGGACCCTGTGATCACTTGCAGCGCCAAGCCCGACACTGTTCTGTATGCAGATGCTACTCTCTGAGGTCTAGCAAGTTGTTCTACATATTTCTTCCGTTTTAGGGCTTTGATCCATATAACAATATGTTGTGTGTGACACTAGCTAATATGGCTCTCTTAGTGCTCCTCGGCCCTCCAATGTTGGGCATCAGCCTTGTTATTTTGGCAGCCTTTTCTTCAGCTTTGTCTACTACCGTACGTATATGCTGTCCATAGTTCCCCTTCTCATCTATTATGACACCTAAGTACTTGACGCTCTTCTTAGGTACTATACGCACCCCGTTCAACATAAAACTTATACAGCCACGGTTTCTTCCTCCTTTTGCTACAACTGCTTCAGTCTTTTCTGGTGCAAGCGTCAACTGATGCTGCTCTATCCAAGTTTAAGACTACTAACACGTTTTTTTGCAGCTAAATCTCTTAGTCTTTTTAAGGACAAAAGCTGAATGGTGTCACTCTCAGCTTGACGCTCGAGCCACTTCATAGCTTTTTCCAAACAGGTAAACGCCTCATCATGGGTTGGAACATCGTCTTCTACTTCAGTGTCTTCTCCATCCTCCTCTTCCTCTCCTCCTTCCTGATTATCGTCCTTTATCTGCTGCCTTAACCAATCGTCTATATTGACTTTGTCCCACTCTTCAAAATCTGGTGCTTCTTTGATGATTTCTCTTATTTCATCCGGATCTTGATTTTCTTTGTGGTTCTTGAGGGTCATCTGGATCACTATCACCATTTTCTTGCGAATCTCGTGGTTTAGGACGCGATAGGATTCCATGCTTTTTCAAGTGTGGGGCCTTTTACGGAGGCCCAAGCATCCGCCGCCATGTACACGGCGTCTTTTAAATTTAATTTCTTGTAACTGCTTAGCACAGATTCTTCACCATTCTCCATATCTAGAAGCAGCATTTGAAGCAATTGCTTTCTGTAGAAACGTTTAAATGTTTCTATCACACCCTGGTCCATTGGCTGTAGGACTGACGTCACATTTGGCGGTAGAAACAACACATTGAATTTGTCATCATGTGAGCTCAAAACCACATCTGATGGGTGAGTTGGTGCATTATCTATAAGTAAGAGCACTTTTTGTTGGTCTTTTTTCACATGTCGGATAAAAACATTCTCATACCAGCCGCCAAAAATCTCTGTTTCCATCCAGATTTTTTTTTTCATTTTTGTATACAACAGGGAGCTTGCTTATGCCCTTAAGACATCTAGGCTGCTTTGCTTTCCCAATAATAAGCAGCGGGAGCCTGTGATCGCCAGTAGAGTTAGCGCAAACCATGGCTGTAATGCGGGCTTTGCTGGCTTTGTACCCAGGCGCTGCAGTTTCCCTTTAGAAACACGGGACTTGGTTGGCAGCTTTTTCCAGTTGAGACCTGTTTCGTCCGCATTATAAATGTTCTTGGGTTCAAAACCACTAGTTTTGCAAAATTCATTAAATGTCTTCTTAAAATTATTGGCAGATACTACATCAGCTGACAGTCTCTCACCTTGTATGTCTAGCTCCCTTATCCCGTGCCTGGATTTAAAGCGTTGAAGCCAGCCAGTTGTAGCTTTGAAATTAGGATCACCATTCATCATTTGGTTTATTTGCAGTGCTTTTTCTCAAATGATTGGGCCGTTAATTGGTTGTCCTTGACTTCTAATTTGCATAAACCAAGTATACATTGCCCACCAAAGTTAATTTCTGGACTTTGTGGCTGCCATACTATTTTAACTGCAACATACTATTTTAACTCTGATTTGTCTAAGAGCTTGGAATTTTGAACTGTCCAGTTGCGATTTATTCATTGCTGCGATAATTTCAAATGCGGTTAACCTCCTATTGCGTTAATTTAACAATTTTGTACGTTCATCATCTGCCGGTGCTGATATTCGAAAACGCCCAGGACGTGTACGGCAGTGTACACTACCTATGCGGTGCTATTTTTTACCTTTAATTTAGTAAAAAAATTATATCGATTAATCTTTTAATTTTCTTTTTATCCCAATTTAGAAAAGGTAAGAACAGGCATCGCAAGCACAAAAGGAGTTGTGTGCCATATATGGAAATGAAGTCTTGGAAGAAAGGCACTATCAAGTTTGTCAGGCATTTTTCCACCGAAAATTCTCAAAGATTTGGCCACCCACCTGAAGACGGTGAGACCATATCAAGGCCATTACCGATTTATGGATCCCTCACCAGCTTAAAAGAAAATCATTTGGCGCAGCGCATTAGCATCTGCATTAATCCAGTTCTGAAAAGACTGATTATATAGAACTCACTACGCTATTGACGGAGCTTCGCCGCTTCACTAAGAAGCAAAAGGACATACATTTCGGGTGGATTGGTTCGTTATTCTTTATTTTTTCGGTAGCCGTTTAAAGACCGCAAGCCTATTCTTCAATTTTCTTTACAGCTTCCTTCCATTTCCTCCTATTTGCTGCTAGCTTCTTCCATATCTTTATTCTCGCCTTCTTCAAATTCAACTCCACTTGATCCAGCCATATATTCCGGGCCTGCCTTTGGTTTGTCTCATTCCTTCATTCCACTAGGTTACTGTTTGCTTTTTTGAATCTGACGATATCTTTCCCTCCTTGTGTTTCCAAGATTTATGACTAAGTCCCAGCATAGTCCTCATGATTTGTCTTTCCTGTACCTGCAGTATTCTCCTGCACACACCTTCGACATGTATCATATCTCCTCTCTACCTCTCACCTATTTGCCTCCTCTCCATTTCTATTTCCATATATATGTATTTGTTCCATTTTTTTCCTGTTTCTAGCTATGATCACTATATTATCCGCACAAGCTATTATCTGCGGACTTTTGCTTCTTATACTTCCGAATTTGTCTATTTCGCAAGTCGGATATTCCAGGGCTACACTAAACAATGTAGCGGACAAGGAATCTTCCTGCCTTACTTCTCTCCTGCATTAGTACGTACTCTATCTTTTGTGTTCTTCACCGTTTTTTTTTGTATGTCTCACTAACTTTGCTGGACCTTTTACTTCTGTCAAAATAGTCTCTTCTTATCGTGTAGACGGCTTGTTGGAAATCTGTGACTAACATCTCCATATTGAAATTATATTCCCTTCTTCTCTCTATTAATTAACCAGGCCGAAAAGGCCTACTGGTAATTAGTCATGTCGTTTAGGCTTGCGACACAGTTGCACCTGTTGGAAGAAGTGTGCGAGCTGGCCGAGAATTAATTTCTCTAGTCTGGGTTCCTCTAATTTCGCGACCCAGAAGTAGCCTTTCCGTGTCTCATGCTGAACACTCGGAAAGGAGATGGACGGGAGCAGCTTCTAGACCGTGGAGAACTTGCTAACACCATGCAATGCAGGTGCTTATTCACTGTGCAGTGCCCAGTCAATATGCCTGTAAGCATCCTTAGCTTGGAACGGTTTTGCAAAGTCTGTCCTAGTACGGATGAATTTCCAGGATTTTACATTCCAGTAAGTCTCCTCCCGTGGATCTGGTGTGTGGCAGCGAGTTCTGACGAAAGCTTTAACGCACCTATCGGAACACGTCGGTTCCGAACCTGTGAATGGTCGTCAGCAATTTCATTTCCACTAATCTCAGAGTGGCCCAGCACCCATCTCAACATAACGCTGTGATGTACCGCCAGTTGTTTCAGCTTCCTATGGCAATGCAGTACCACTTCAGAATCAAATTTGACAGCTTGTAGCGCCTTAAGGGCACTATGGCTGTCCGATAATTTTTCCACCGATTAATTGTCATGCGAGGAAGTTAAGATACCTTCTGCGCACGTCTGAATGACTATAATTTCGGACTAGGCGTTTTAGAGGCATGTACACTCTCTTTCTAACGCTATGTCTCCCCCAACCAACGGGCTCATATCAATAACGTGTTCCAATGGACGTACTCTAGCCGTCGACCAACCTCGGTTACCCACCTTTGCTCTAACCGAGGTCGCCCGACGGCTAGAGCATGTCCATTGGAAAGCGTTAATGATATGAACCCGTGGGGAGACATTACTTTAGAAAGAGAGTGTACAAACCAACGGTGAAGCTCTTGCTTGGGTTTGCGGATGGAGGTTGTAGCAGGCTCCCTCCCTGGTAGGATTGGAAACTGTGTGTATTGGATAGTTTATAACAACGTTAGTCGGAAGAGATCGTGGGCGATGCGAAGATCAATCAATGTGCTTTTAGTCAAACTGAGGGATGCAATTGAACCAAAGTTGTCAGTATTGGCAAATGGTAAGAGCATGATAATCTAAAGCCCCACACATCTTAGGTGATTCGTCGAAAATTATTGGACAGATTTTGCGGATTCCTCTATGTAATTCATTATACCCCAGACGTTCAATGGGGCCACTATCTGCCGTACCATTAACTGCAGGGTGTTTATTTGCGTGTTCCTTGAAACATTTGGATCCTTTCAATTTTTCGGGAGGGATAACAGTTGAGTTTGAGTTTTTTGATAGCAAAAACCAGTTACTAAAATGTATTTACTTAAATAAACAATAACCGCATTTCTTAAAACAATGTCGGATATTACACGACGTGGCCGAATGAATATGAGCGGTAGTGTATATAAAAAATATCTACCTGTATTTTTAAGTTGCTTTAAAATATAATTCTTCTACGTTTAAGCTCTGGAAATACCCGAAAACCTGCAACGTCATGTTCTCAATTTAAGATGAGGAAACGCTTTTTAGTAGGTTTTTTTTTATTCTAATAATGTGTACGACAACTCAAATTTAATCCCCGGCATTATTCATCTGAATTTGACCTGTTTTTATTACAGCCACGTTTATTTTGTTACGTATTCGTGTAATTATTACATTCTTTGTACTTCTGAGATGATAAAATTGAATCTCGCTATTGCACAACACCGAAGAAAATATTATTAATAATATTTATTTATTTACTTCACTACTGCTACAATGATATACATATATGTATGAATGTATTAAAGGCGTATCTATCATATCTCGTACGCATTTACATCATTTCTTTCACACAACTCGAAAAACTTTCACCTAATTGATGAATAATCTTAAAGAATTGAAAGTATTACGATTAATTGTGAGTATACAGGGTCGGTTTGGAACGTGTGGCTTTAAAAAATTGTTACTCCTGTTGAAACTTACTTAACTTGACAAACTCACTTAAATAAAATCGACGGCAGTATAATCGAGTACAACACGTCATAAAACAGGAATCTTAAAATAACGGACCAGGAAATACTTTCTTTACATTGTGGTAATTGTATTTATAAGACAGTCTGCTTGGAGTTAATTGGATGGAACAAGTAATGATGAGTGATGAATCTGCAGTTTTTTTTTAGATCCTTAGAAATCCTCGCGGTATTGTCGATAAAATCATTCCAAATTTGTTATACGTAATATTGCGCAATGCTAATTATTCCCTGCTAAATAGGTTTTATTTCAAAATGGAAATACGACCGATATAAATTTATTGTACAAACTTATTAACATTTTTTTTTAGGAAAATACAACGATCTTCTTGGATATGTGCCAAAAAGACAGCGAAAGTTACCGTGATGATCGTGATGTTTTTTTCCTACTTTGTTTTTATATTATTAACATTAATATTGTTTAAAAAAAACTAACCAATCATTGATTGATTTAATTTATATACTTGGCGTAGGCACTCAGATAATTGATACGGTGTTATGGTAGGTCTTGATTTAATAGGTTCATCAACAGAAAGACTTTTATTTGAATACATTGCTTTCACTACAAAACGCTAATAGAATGTTAAATATGCATGTCCGAACGTTAAATTCGCTCTACTTATTCAGTGAGGTAAAGATTAAATAAAAATTTGGCGTTTCCCAAACGCTCCCATTATATTTCGTCGATATTGCAAGATCTAAATTGTGACTATTAGGTGTATTTTGCGCGTATACGTGTGACATTTAAATGAGAATGCTAAAAGAATGTTATTTATTTATCTAATCCGTAAAGAATTCGATGTTTTATATTATAAAAACCAACCTTCAAGGTTTCACTACTATCTCGAATATGTTCGAATGCCAGCGTTTCGTTTTGCAGCGATTCTAAACGGCGTCCAAGAGATCGTGAATAATTTAGAAAAGGTGCGAAAAACATAAACATACATTAATTGTAAGGATCGAAGAGTAGATCTCTTTTCAAATAAATTTTATCAAAAACAACCGACAATGTAAGTACATACATATAAGAGATAACCTACATCTAATGTGAGGCCAGGTCATGCTACGAATGCCTTAGCATTTAGTTAATGCTAATGAGTCTTGTGCAGTGTATGTTCACAATTCTTTGCAGTATTTAGCCGAGTGCAAACTTGAAGAAAGTGTTTTTGTCTTGCGGGTTAATAGCAAGCTCGGGCGGATGATTTTTTTCTGTGTTCTACGTTCTTGTTGCATATTAGTTGTTGCTTGAAGTGCGACCATGATATTGTCTGCTAGACTAGAAGTAATTACTCAACGACAGGTGAAGTATTACGTCTTTGAAAATTGCATTTCTCTTTCTATATAATGTGTTTGTAACATGTTGAAAATGAAACTTGAATGAAATCTCCTTTCGCTGCGATCTTCGTCATGAGGATCGCAACTATCTTCTTAGCTTGTACCTATTGCATCACATATTACTATATTTAGAAGACCAATATAGCGTCTGGAGGATATATTTTTTTAATACTTAATGTCCTTTTCCGAGAGCACAAATATAAGATTGTGCGCCCTCAAGGATTCAATAGGATCCTTCAGTGGTTGTTGATGAAACACTTGTGACTGGAGATGAAATTTTGCTGGGATTAAAAAAAAAGTGAACCTAAATATGCAGCATCTCACGTAACCAATTCAATGTGAATTTCCTAATTTTAAAAGAGCTCAAGGTGATAATAAACGATAATTAATTGATATACACAGAGATTCTAAATTTAATTTTAATCAAGTTTCATAATAATCGGTGATGAAATAATAGAATATTATTTACTAAAAATTTTCTGCAAAATATATGGAATTTCTACGTAATATTCGACCTCGCATTTTATGGCTTTTCTTAGAATTCGATTTTGGCTACCGCGAAATGTTTGAGCACCGATCGGATGTATTCGGCCTTGCCGTTCCTAGGAAATGCGACTCTTTCCGTAGAAGATCGTTTAATATGACATTCGTTCGCGTAAATTCGTGTTTTTTCGTATCTTAAGGTGTTACTAATAATAGAGCTTCACTGTTAATTTTTTGTAACTGTTGCTGCTGATTTTTGGTTGTAGAAAGGGCCGGACAATTGTCGATGATGGTCCCACTCAAATACATATCCATATTACGTCATATTATCGTCAATTATACGTCGTAAAAATCCCCAAAGGACATTACGTCATTAGTTAACATCCATTGTAGGGTTAGATTTTCGTCATATTGTCCAATGACCAAAATAACGTATAATTACTAAAATTGGCGTTATTTTGACAGCAATATCTGTCATCTGGTTACATGCTCTTTGGAGCGTACTCTGATTTTATCCATCAAGTTCCGAATTCGTTTAACATAGAAATTTTTGAATGTTGTTAATAGATTAAGAGCTGAAGGATGCGGCAACTGTGTAAACACAGAATATTGGTAAATTTTTCCTAAATTCTCATCGAGCTCCAGACTGACAAGCCTTTATCCAATCTTTCCCAAATAACCGAAACAATCGCTTTGGCACGTCCCAAGCGCACTATCATCGAAACTAATTTATAACTCAATGAGCAATTGGGTTTTGGTGGAGGCTTATCCTCTTTTTCACTCTCTCTTGCTTCGATCTTTGATTCGTTCTGACACGGTTCTGGCGTCTTTTTGACAAGATGCCCATATTTGGCATCAACACCGAACAGATTGCATCCAATCAAACTGCTATCAGTTTCTCCAGGAATGGGAGGTGGATTTGTTTTTTTATGGTCATTGGCAGGTCTGTGGCCAATGAATTAGAAACTAGAAAAACTTGAGAGGAATTTTTAAGATTTTATTAAGATAATGCTCTCACATTACACTAAATTTATCACTATCTGGAGTTTCCATCCTTGACTTTCAATACTTCTAGTACTTTAGTACCCGCCGAGACATACTTTCAATACAAGTATTAATTGTGTCTTTAATTGCGGGTCATTAAGCCATACATCCGTAATTATTTCTTTGAGAATCGCTAAATTTGGGATGTTTGATTGCTTCACATTGGCGTTTAATAGTGCCCAGCAATTCTCGATCAGGTTAAGATCTCCCGAATTCCCACACCAAGGAAGAAAAGGAATATCGTGTTCTCTGACGAAGTTAATCACAAGAAAACACCGGCAAGTGTCCCCCTCCGATTTCGTTGAAACTTTACAGATCGAAAGAGTACCTCAAAATAAGACACACGTATTCTTTTTATCGGCGTATCCGCACGATTTTAGGGTACAGCCCCCTCCAAAGTTTGGACGATTTTTTTTTGCAAATATTTCCTAAACTATAACAGATATTAAATTTTCTTCTTAACATAATTTGCAGCATATTGCATGGCCCTGAGGGTGGCGTCGGCCGTATTCGCAAAAAGTTAATAACGGGGGACGGGGTACCCCATACCCCCCATTTTTTTAACATTTTTTCTTTTTCTTATTCATCAAAAGAAGGCCGCTTTTACATAGAATACGATGATGTATAACAAGTTTAGAAAATTAATAATTGTAAAAATAGAAAAATAATAATAAAGCCTCAAAATTAATAAACTTGTCTATTGATATAAATCAAATGAACTATAACAGATATAATTTTCTTTCCTTAACATAATTTCCAGCATAATACATGGTCCCAAGGTAGATATCTGCACAAAAAGCTAATAACGGGGGACGGGGTACTCCTCGCTTTTACATAGAAAACGGTGATGCATAATAAATTTAGAAAAATAATAATAGTAATAATAACTCAAAATAAATATGTGTATGTACGTGTCTACTGTCATAAATTTGATATGCACTTATCTCCACATACGTGAGTTTTATTAATTATTCAGTCACATCAGATATAATTTTTAACGACGGCAGAATCGCGTCAGAACGAATCAAAGATCGATGCAAAAGAGAGTCAAAATGAGGATAAGCATCCATCAAAACCCAATTGCTCATTAGGTTACATATTGCTCTCGATGAGTGCCCTTGGGACGTGCCAAAGCGATTGTTTCGGTTATTTGGGAAAGATTGGATAAAGGCTTGTCAGTCTGGAGCTCGATGAGAATTTAGGAAAAATTAACCAATATTCTGTGTTAAAAAAAAATACGTGTCTCTTATTTTGAGGTACTCTTTCGATCTGTAAAGTTTTATCAAAATCGGAGGGTCAGTGATTTTGCTTTGTGCCAATGCGCATCATCCTGCATATATGTAGGTATGTATACAGTCTGGTGTACTGATATCTTCAATATGGTGACGTAAAACACCATCTAGTACTCCTAAATACTCATCAAAGTAAAGTCAAGTACTGACCAAACTTTGTAATTCATTGGCCACCTACTGTTCATCCAAGCATTGCAGACGGCTTTTGTCGAAAATTCTGTTCCACTTGGAGGCTTGGATATTCAACTCTGAGTATTTTCTAGTAGAAAGCTAGCCCGACACAACTAGATTTGAGGATATTTTTATTCAGCAGTTCAGAAGCTAGATTCGATTAAAATTAATAACACCAATTCATGATTTTGGAAACCATAGTTCTGAGAGAGGGGCCCACTTCAGGGCCAGAATGGTCTTGTTCGTTCTGCGGGCGAGAAGACTGAGGTCTTCGCAGAGTATCTAGAACAACTTTTGCTGGAGTCGAGGGCCAGCCTCAATACGGCCCTTTACACCATGAGGTTGGCCTCGCAATTGATGGGTTGTACTCCGAGGATGGTGAGCCTCTCCGTGTTGTAGGCCGAGAGGAAATTTCGAAACACATCAGTGTTCGGAAGTGCGGTAAGGCTCCTGGAGCCGATGGCATCGCTAACACCGCCCTTAAGCGATTGCCATCATCTGCCATTGACGTCCTCATCTCCATCATGAACGCCATGCTGAGTCATAGGGTATTCCCTTCCGTCTGGAAACAGGCCGATGTCGTGATGATTCCAAAGCTTCGCAAAGATTCCAAGCTGCCATCCAGCTATAGCCCGATAAGTCTGCTGTCGAACCTATCGAAAATAGCCGAAGCCATTATTCTCGATAGGCTGCGTGATATCGTCGAGGAAGCCCATCTTATACCCGACGAGCAGTTCGGCTTTCGACAAGGACTGTCGGCCGATATTTAACTACTCCGGCTTACAGAGGAGATAAGGAATGCTTTGGAGTTACAACATTCGACCGGTGCTGTCCTCTTAGACTTGCTCATGCCTTTGACTCGGTGTGGCATGATGGATTGCTGTTCAAGATGAGACGCCTTGGCATAGGTCCGAACCTGGTGGTCCTTATATACCTGTCCGGTAGGACTTTTCGAGTTAAACGACTGGGTGAGTTCTCGGCCTACAGACCCATAAGGGCTGGTGTTCCGCAGGGATCATTGTTGGGTCCCGAGCTCTTCATCTTATATACTGCAGACATGCCTCGCTTGCCTCATACGAGGCTAGCAATCTATGCAGACGACACGGCCCTTTACACCTCCTCGAGAAACGATTCACTGATTTGCCGTAGACTGCAGAGCTCGGTGGACGCAATGGTCGAGTGGTCCCGCAAATGGCGTCTTCGTATAAACCCCGTCAAGTGTGAAGCCATTCGATTTTCAAAAAAGCGAAATCCCCCGCCGACCACCATCACAGTCGGGGGTGAGCGCCTTTCTTGGAGCTCTCAGGTCCGGTATCTGGGGATTACACTCGATACCGGATTCACCTTTAGGCATCACTTCTCGGGTGTTACCTCAAAGTTCCTCCGGACGAGTGCTGTCCTATATCCACTTCTGTGCAGCAAAAGCTCTTTGAGCTTCAGAATCAAATTGCTGATTTACACGGTGTTTCTCCAACCGATTCTAACTTATGGTGCCTGAACCTGGTCCAGTGCCAGTATCTCACAAACCAAAGTCTTAACATACTCCAGAACACGGTTCTCGGAATTATCGTCGGGGCCCCCTGGTTTGTGAGCAATACCCAAATCCATAGAGATTTGGAGATACCAACTTTTGTCGAATACACTACTGCACTGGCCAGAAAAACCCTGGAAAGGGCCTCTCGGTCGGAGAACTCGCTCGTCGAACATCTGGGGAGTTGGATCCGGACAGACCCCCGCCTCGGGTGACGATCAGGAGAATTCTCGGAGACGCCTAATCGCCCCTATCTATAAAAACCCACAATACGAAGACCCGGGACCACCTTAATCCAAACGGCTAAAGCCGCCAACCGGAGGACAAAATGGTTTAAGGACCAATATGGCCCAACCTTGGTTAAATCGAAGACCTCAGAAACCATAGTTCGCTAATCCTACTGTATGCTCGTTGTACCCGAATCTAAATTGTATAAAATTTAGTGAAGATTTTTGTGGAGCCAAAACTATAAGCAGGCCACCTGTGTTTGTAGCTTACTGAAAATTTAGCACTTTGGCACAGTTACTATTACTGTAGTGTTAATTACACTAATTTTTTTTTACTAATCTCAATAAATTGCTAGTCTAGTTTCCGTATTATATTGAGTAGAATTGCACGGAAGTTGGTCTCGAATTCTTAAGTTTTCTCCTCCTTGTAGGTAAATTTGAAAAAATATTTATGGAAAAATATGTTTACCGATTCAAGCTCGATTATTTACTATGACAAAGTCTACCATAATGTAACCTTGGCTAGCTAAACGTCAGTAAGAAAAATGACACGAAGACAAATCCATTACGAATTGGACAGGCTCTCTGTTTTCGATTACCGATTACCATATGTATTTTTGGAACACGCGTTGAGATTTTAAATATTACTGAATTATTAATACGCCTTGATAATGTTTTATTGATACCTTTTATCGCTACGATTTGTTCACGTCCAATTCCCGACGAGACTCATGCGTATTATTGAGTAATGATGTATTATGTCCGGGACAGATCAAGGATTTTGAGTAAATCGAAAACCTCCCGCCTTAGTACTAACCTTTTCAAATGAAATGCAAATTATCCATCTACTGAATACGCGTGCTTTGCGGAAAAAAATCGCATTTAATTTGAAAAAGGCGAGGCAACTTTACCTTTACTGTAATATAGAGTGAATTTGCGTGCAAAAAATACGGGTCAAAAAAGAAAGTGGTAGATTTTTATGTAATCAAAGCATTTTCGTGTTATAATTGTAAAATTTGCTGTTGAATGTATTATAGCCTGATTAATACTTTCCAAAAACCGTGTATATTATTGCTTTTTATTTAATATCTCTGTATAATATTTCTGTAACTCATATTACGAAAGAATATTTTATGCTTATTATTTATTACAATATGTTTTGAAGAGTTTTAGAACGATTGTAGGTCGTATGAATATGATTTGTATATGTTATAACTTATAACAACCAGGGCATTGTTTGAAACCTACTTTACAACATAAGAGCGCTAAAATTTTCGACCTTCACGAATAAGCCAGTGACAATGTATATATTTTTTATGTAACAATATCCATAATTTATTTATTTTATTCCTTGTTTTAAATGTAATTAACAATTACATAGAATTATCCCTAAACCTGGCTATAGATCTATAAGTTGGTAATGCATTCCCCTATGCTCGAAGAATAAAACAGCTCAAAGAATTGTTCGAGTTCACCAATGTAGAGTAGAAAACCATCTTTGAATATTGTATTTTTTGGATCGCTATGTACATATATTAGCAGTAACTAGTTTATATGTATACTAAAAATATAGCACCATTTAAAACTAGTGCAGCGATCCACACTTATTGTTAGTAGTCACATTTGAACTAACTTATCTAACCGATTCTATTCACTAAAATATGTACATGTATTGGCCTCATTAATTTTTAATGGGAATCTAGGTTTAGTTTGGTGCCATTCTAATTTTCACGAGAAATTAAATATATGTCGCAGGCAGATTGAATAATGCGGCTTTTTTCAAAAAGACTAGGCACTATGCAAAACGTCGTTTGCACCAAAGATCCGTAATTGTGCTATCGGCCTAAATATTTTTAGTAATTTTTCAAAATGCCCACCTGCAGTTAGGCAAAGTGAATAATTATCATTGAATGTCATCGATATTGCAAGATATCGTTCTAAAATCTTTCAAAACTTCTACACGCGAAATATTTAGCTTATAATTGTACAAGATTTCCCAAATGGGTAAGTAAATAACAATGAATATACAGTAGACTCTCGATTATACGAAATGATTGGGACCGAACCTATTTCGGATAATTGAAATTTCGGATAATACGGAGTTGGAAATAATTTACGTGTGTATATATTTGGATTGTTTGGACTTGCATAAGTATTGATTTTTTGCAGCAATGTCTCTCCATCTTCTAACTAAAAAAACTTCAGTCGTGGTTGCCTCCGGTTGTTGTTCGATATAAACTAGTGCCTTGTCTAAACACTCTACTGCTTCCCGATACCTTCGTTGAATTTCCTACTGTACCTGCATCTTCCTCTTCCTCATTGGGATGTTCGTTTTCATTTGTTAGGTTAATTAGTTCTAAGTTTGACAATTCCTCTCCATCGTTCTTTTCTCTGAATCCATGCATCAAAATCTTCTCGAGGAATATTATTAAAACCACTTACCTTTACTGCAAGATCATATACTATACTTGTACCTTCATCTTCTCCGCATTCATCTTGCGTCAATTCTGCTAATTCATTCTGTCCATCAATAATTTTGTTCCGCGACTTTTGTATGGTCGACGTTTTACATTGTTGCAGGCATCGGCTATCCAATATATACTGACTTCCAGAAAAATTGCAACACCTAGAAGTTGTCGAACGATTTTATTGAAATTTTCAGGAAACGTCTATTTTCATTAAACAAATTGATGATTAAAATTTGAATAAAATCTAGCAAGTAGTTTTTTTTGTCTGTTGTTTCCATAGCACATAGTAACTATAAATTTGAAGTATTCGACCATTTACTAACTGTCAAGTTTGCAAATTGTTGTTGTTTCGTCACAATTTCATTCTGAACTTGATAACAATGCCGAGAGTACGTCAACATCAACATTTTGTCCAATTAAGTGATTTTGAACGTGGCCGTATTATTGTATTGGTATGAGGGAGACCGGACTTTTGCTAAGAGAAATTGCTCGTCGTGTAAACCGAAATATTTCATCGGTATTGAGATGTTGGTCCAAATGGTCCGAGGAAGGGGTTGAACATCGTCGCTGTGGATCTGGACGTCCTCGAAGGACTACAGATCGCGAAGAACGTCGCTTAAGACTTTTGGCCACAAGAGATAGATTTTCAACAACTCGATCAATTGCAAATGATTGGGTGAGAGGTACAGGACTCAGAATGTCAATGTCTACTGTTTATCGCCGGATAAGATCTTATGAGTTGCGTTCATAACGTCCATTTTTATGTCTTCCTCTTACACCACTTCACCGTCTACGCAGACTAGAGTGGAGCAACGAAAGGGTTAATTGGGCGCAAGAATGGCATCAAATTGTGTTTAGTGACGAGTCCCGATTTTGCTTGTCGGCCCACGATGGTCATAGGAGAGTCAGACGGATGCGTGGAGAACGTAAAAATCCAACATGTTTTGTGGAACGCAACACAGCCCAAGGAGTTTTGATATGGGGTGCAATATGTTATGGTAGCAGATCACCCTTGGTCTTTATTGACGGCAACCTTAACGCAGCTGTGATTGGTAGGCGACTGGGTAATTTACCACACCATCCAGATAATTTACACGATCTTCAGCAACGGATTCAAGAAGCTTGGGACGATATACCACAAGCAGCTATAGATCACTTGATTAGTAGCATGCAAAGCCGTCTAGATGACTGCATTACAAATCGTGGCGGAGCAATTCATTATTGAGAAAACTTTTAAAGCTTTTGTTCATTTGTTTTCAAATCTTAATCATCACTTTCTTTCATGAAAATAGACGTTTCCTGAAAATTTCAATAAAATCGTTCGACAACTTCTAGGTCTTGCAATTTTTCTGGAAGTCAGTATATTACATCTTTTAGATTAATGTTCTTCAAACAATCGCGTAGATCGTCCCCTTCATTCTCTGTCTCTAATATAAATTGCAATAATTTTTCTGATAGTTTCTTTTCAAGTTTTCCAAAAAACCCTGGTCCATCGGTTGAATTAAAGCGGTAACATTTCGTGGTAAGAATAGAACTTTAATTTCCCCAAATGCAAGTTCTTCTACAGACAAATGGAAGGTACATTATCCACCAGCAACAAAGCTTTAATAGGTAGCCCATTTACTTTAAGGAATTTTGTAACCGATGGGACGAATCCTTCAAAAAACCAATTCCTAAACAATTTCGAATCCATGCAAGAGCTTTTTTGATGTTTTTAGTACAATGGCATCAAGTTAGGGCTCAGATTTTTAAATGCTCTTGGCTTTTCTGATTTTCCTATACACATTAGGCGCATTTTATGACGTCCAGAATAATTGCTGCAAGCGAGAATAGTCACCCGATCTTTATTTTTTTTATAACCAGAAGCAGAAACTTCACCTTTACTTGCTAAAGTTTTGCATGGCAGTGCTTTGTAATACAGGCCAGTTTCGTCACAGTTATATATATTATATTGATATTATATATATATAATATATTGATATATTATATTGATCGGGAGTATAAGAATTTTCGTCGATAATTGCTTTAATCGACAACCATTGCGTTTGCAGATAATTTTTCACCACATATTCGAAGCTGCCTAATTCCGTGCCGATCTTTCCACCTGGATAACCATCCTTCACTTGCTGTAAATGTATCCGGAGCCTCAATTACAGGAAGCTCTTCACTAATTTCTATTGAATTTTGCTGAAGAATTGGACCAGACATTGGAATACCACGAACACGTTGTTGGGTAAACCATAAATATAATGCCTTATCCACTTTATCATACTGACTGGTTTTCATAACTTTCCGATTTGGCACAGGAGAAGTTAACACTATTCCATTTCTTGATATTTTTCCTGTTTTTCCGCCACTCCGAAACTGTACTTACACCTACACCGTACTCTTTTGCAATGGTTTTTAATTGTGCACCAGAGTCGAGATGTTTTATAGCATTTAGTTTTTCGCCTATAGTACCCACTTTTAGCTTTTGTTTTGTATCCATATTTTCGCTACTTTATATACTGCGCGTACCGCTGGTAATGTACGAAACTAAACCGCACGAAATGCGGACAACATAACCTAAAGCACTGAACTGAGCGTCACAAACGCCGCCACGTGTATTATGTAGCTATTTGGAAGTCTAAAAGCGCGCCATTTTCATTTAAGTTCAAATCATTTCGGATAATCGGGAACATCTTTGATCGGTGTTTCGGATAAAGCGGAGTTAAAATTCTATATTCGATTTTCGACTAAAAATATTGAGGCCGATAGCACAATGACAGTTCTTTGGTACAAACGCCGGCGTTTTGCATAATGCCTAGTCTTTTTTGAAAAAAGCCGGATTATTCAATCTACCTGCGACATATATATAATCAAATACCTTTCTAGCTCTAGGGTGTAGGGTTACAATACACAACTTTAAGTGAGTTAGTTCTTTATAGATTTGTTCCATCGTTTTCTGTCATGTGCTAACTGTTTTGCTTCCGACCAGTTTTTTCTGTTTTTCTTAAAATTTTTCTTATTGCATCGTCCCACGTCACTTTAGGCCTCCCACGTTTTCTTTTGCCCGGTGTTCTGCTTTCCCAAATCATCTTAACAGGCACTGTGTCCCTTACCCTGTGAAGGTGACCCCACCATCCCATCTGTCTCTACTCTATGTACTCCAGCACTGATCTGATTTCTAATTCGTTTCTAATATCCTCATGTCTGATTTTGTCTTTCCTCGTAAATCTTTTGACCCTCCTGAGGTATTTCATTTCTGCAGCTTAACTTTACTCTTCTGTCTATCCGATAGCATCCACGTTTCGCAGCCGTTACGTTAGTAGTGGTCTGAATATTGCCTTGTAGACCTTGATTTTGGTTTGCCCCGATATTTCTTTTATATTCAGTAGTCCTTTATTTATTGCATGGTAAACTTTATTCGTTTTTTCTAGTTTATTATTTAGGTCCAATTCTTGATTCTTTCTAATTTTCAGCGTAACTCCAAGATATTCAAAACTGAAAACTTGCTCAACATCTTCTCCATTTATTCTAATGTTTATATTTTTATTTCCTTCCTCTCATATTACCATGACCTTGGTTTTCTCTTGGTTGTCCTTATTATTTCGTCGATGAAAATAATGAACAACAGAGGACTCAAGCTTCCGCCTTGTCTTACACCATCGCTTGTAGTAAATTGTTCAGATTTCATATTTTTACTTATTGCGCAGTTATTTGTTCTCTTGTATAAACATTTACATATTCTTATAAATTTATTGCTGATGATTCCCTTCTCTAGACATTCCCATATCCCAGTCCTTGGTATCTTTTCTTCTTTCCATACTGTATTCATCATCTCCAACTCCACGAGAAGTTATGATTTAAAAATGTGCTGACCGAAATGCTGATGGAGCACCATCTAGTTGATACTAGATATCTAGATGAACTTTTCACCTTTCACCCATTTCATCTAATTTTATTTTTTAATAGTTTCGCATAACTCACAACAAGTTTAGTGTAGAATGAACAAGAGCGACATGATTGTGGAACGATATGGCAACCATGCTAAAAATGTTATATTTTCGTATAAATTATTATTGCCCAAAAACTTTACGAAAATGGATTATGCGTTGTGAATACACAACGACAGTTTACATAATCTCCATTGTTTGCTTGATATTCGCCGAATACTTGCATAATGAGTGCTTGAAAGCCACATTTTAAGCCACTGGAATCGGTTGCTTGAAGTTTGGAGCAACTTAAAACTGCAAAATGCTATCGTTCCAGGCGAAATTCTATCGTTTCCACAGCAAATTAAGGAGAAGACATGGCATTTGAAAAAGGTAAAGGTTTACGACATCACCGGATTATTTTTGTCCAAAATGATGTAGGAGTGCAATTGGTGATTGATGTTGAGAAATGTTTAATGGTCTTAGTTTTGACAACACAGTGGTTTCAGGACAACGGTGCCTGGTATGTCCTTTCTGAAGTTGGATGTCTGTAAATTTCCTGGCATATCTTAAATCGGTCTATATCCGCAGGCGTGATAATAACTCATGACCAACCGATGCCCTCTGTAGTTGGTTCAAGCTGTTGGAAGGAATTATTACTGTTGCAAAAATGCTTTGAGGAAATCATAATTACAAGGAATGCTGTTTAATTACTATCCAAGAAGTTGCGATCTAATTCCTCCACTCACTTTTAATGTATTAAGAATCCAGATCGAACGCTGTATTTGTGAGTCAAAGCGCCATGATTTGAAGATATTTCCGTTTTGAAAAAAAATGCAGTTTCCTACATTACCTATCTTCAGTTATTTCCGTCATAATATCTGCGCTTCCTGCAATCTGCGATCAAAATCGTGTTCTAAGGTTCATGAATCAAACGCATTTCATGATTTACTGCAAGAAGTCTGGGAGGGGGGTTGGTGGAGTTTTAGAAACGATTTCTTACACTTTCCAAGTCATCAAATCAATCATGTAGACCTACTACTAGAATCGCAGCGTCAGCTTTTCACAGAACCATGTAATCATGCATTTTAGTTATTTTCTCCCACATCCTCTACGAGGATGCCGTGAAGACACAATTGAAGCACCCAGAGGACTTATTGCTACCTCCACTTCACATCAAATTTGGAATAATGAAGCAATTTGCAAGTTTTCTCTCTAAGAAAGGAGAATATTTCAAATATCTACCTGGAAGTATTCGTTGGTCCTAATATTTCTAAACGAATAACAGATGACAATTAATGTCAAAGATAAGGTAGCTTGGCTGTCATTCAAGGAAGTAGTAAATTAGCCATTTCCCAAAAATATAGACCCAACTTCCGAGATAATCGCCAAAGACTTGCTATAAAATTTGAAAGAACTATTTAAACCCACTAGAGGTGGGCTGAGCAAGACCAGCGTTTCCACTAAGATGTGGAAAAGATGGAGAGTACATATCACATATGACAGAAAACTAAATCTAGCTAATCCCATTCGGTACAATACTATTTACACACCCTGTACAATTAATCCTCATATTGATAAACAACAAAAAAACCCGCATCGATACATTGTGTACATATATTTAAATTGCCCCCGTTTAAGAGTAATTGAAGACATCTCAGGGTCACCACATCCCCTGTTCTGAAAATGATCTCCATATGCGAGCACTTGTTTCCACTTGTCATTTAAACCACTCGAAAGTCGGCCTCTTTGAAAAGAACTAGGGTCCCATTCGACATTGAGGTCAGATTTGTGTCAAAAGACGCTGTCCTTGATTTTGAATTGAAATTAATTTACTATGATTGCGGACGAAATTACTTAAACGATTCCTTTGAAAAAAAAATATATTGATATAGTTTTGATCGAACTGAAACAGTTTTAGCCAAATTTTTGAATTGAACTCCAGCTTGATGCATTTATTATAAAAATGTGTTATACACATATATGTATGTATGTAGGTAAAACCGTGCTAAATGCATCGCGTTATCTCCCTATGTACATAAAGGGAGTAGATGCAATTGTTACATCTGTATTTGAATACACGTAATGTAAATAGATAACGCACACATAAAATATAATACATTCGTTTTTTTTCTTTTACAGAAAAAGTGAAACATCCGTACAACACGCTAAGAGAGATAAGACTCGATAGAGTTAATTTTGGGTAACAAACATCATGTGGACAACACCACCACAGTCAGAAAAGATAAGTAATAACAATAAATCAACGAACGGAAATACAGCTGGCGTCGGAGGAGATGTTTCGGAGGAAAGGACGGCATTAACAGAACAAAATGACAGTGTTAAGTCTCAGTGTTTTACGGTAGCGACAGATTGTGACTTTTGTGATGATAGTGATACAGAATGCGGCCTAGGGCCTTGTGCACCGTCATGGCTACAGAAATTCGCCTCGAAACAAATTTTTTTATTGGTATTCTGTATAGCATGGGTGCTTCAGGGAATGTATCACACGTATTTCGTAAGTGCTATAACGACAATAGAGAAGCTCTTTCAGATACAATCGAAAATAACTGGTATAATAATGAGTGCTACGGAAATTGGACAGATAGGTTCTTCGTTACTGTTAACTTACTACGGAGGTCAAGGTCACAGGCCTAAATGGATAGCGTGGGGCATGGTTTTATTCGCAGTTTCCTCTTTCACCTGCTCTTTACCGCATTTCATCTACGGAAGACAAATTATGAACTCGAACGACCTAGCTGGAATTAGCAAAGATACGGACACCTGTAAAGCGATTGCTAACATTAGTTTGGCAAACATGACTAATTATATGAGTACCGATTTTAATAGCGATTTCAATGCAGCGTCAATTTCGGAGCCCCGCATAGAACCCACGGTCACCAAGATCGTTCTGGCGATATTCTTTATCAGCTTACTCGGAGTCGGTATGGGTCAAACGGCCGTATACACATTAGGAATACCTTACATGGATGATAACGTTGCCAGTAAGGAATCGCCTTTATATTTTGGTAAAATAACTCCTTACTATGCTCCTTGACAAAGTTTTCGTCAAAAAATACATTTTTTGCAGCTATTACTATTGGTATACGGATATTGGGACCCGCTCTGGGATTTATAGTCGGGTCTTTGTGCACAAGTCTGTACGCTGATTTATCGGTAGATCCCAAAATCGACACTAACGATCCTAGATGGGTTGGAGCTTGGTGGTTAGGTAAGTTGCGAGGATTAAAATTATATGGAAGAATATTTTTTGTTACGTAGGGTTGGTTTTAATATCTGGCCTATTGATGTTGACGTCTTTCGCTATGTTCGCTTTTCCGAAAAGATTATCAACCGGCAGGCCAGCACCTAGATTGCAAAGGACCGGAAGGAAACATCCTAGCATACGAGGTAAATTATTTGTTGATGTATTATTCTATAAAAAAAATCGCACAGTAAATATTTGCAACGATTACGTCATTTCAAATGAACTAACTGATTTACAATATTAACAATCCATCTTCCGTTATTCTAATTTGCAGCCCGTTAAAGTGACGTATGTGACTATTTCTCAAAATAAAAAATCTATTTGCTATTTTAGATTCTTGTTTCGTAATTTCGTAATAGTAGACGCGTTGTATGTGTGTTGCAAAATGAAATACATATATAAAGAAAGCACGCTCAAAGTGAAATCAACTGGCAATTTTACACTATTGCCAACATAAGCTCATTATTAATGCTATCTGCAAATTTAAAACAGTTATACATGAGAAAAAAATACGCGCACAACACACGAGATGTTCACACAAATATTTCAATATACAGTTCGTGATAAAATTACAGGACTAGGTTGCGTTTCTGAAACGTCCGTTGCATATTGTTGTCTTGCATAATTTAAACAGTGCCTCGTTTATCGTGATAAGACCTCTTTGACTCAACAAATAATCCTGAATTAATTGTATTTGAGTTATATAAAAAAATAGATAAGTGTAGGAATCCATGGAAATTGCTGATACGCTTCTCTACTAAACTAAGAAATCAGCAAAAAATTCCAACTCTTTTTGTGCACTGTCCTGTTCGTCACCCAGTTCGACACTTTAGCCAATTACATTTGTCAAAGAAGTTTATGCTGCCAGCTCCAAATTATCCCTCTACTGACATGTGGACCAACAAATATTCTTTCACGAATGCTGGGGAAATTTATCACTTAGATACATATTTAAAACAATCGCCTTTCCTTTCTAGTGCCAGATTCGAGACTTGTTTTTGGCAAGTTGGTAAACAATTCCCGTTATACAGGGCTAGAATCTATACTCATTATTAAAGACCGCAAGAATTAGTCCCGTTCCAGCGGCAGTACATCGGGAGTATGTAGGTTGTAGATAGTCATCGTACGGTATTGTTGTATGATCATGCATGGCAAGTACGCGTACCTATAATTAGGTTGCAATGCTTTTAAAATGTCGTAAGTTCGTGAAGATGCTTCAATGTGTTTGTTTGCTAATAAGATAAACACATTTTTATGGCAGTTCCCGTATTTAATCTACACACATCAACATAATCTAAGGATACCAATGTTTATTTTATTTGCTTGATTACTTCCGTAAATATTGTCTTTTGTTGCTTAGTTTGGTTGCTAGGTAACTTATAAACAACTATCTGTCAAAAGTGTCCATTAAACAAGTACAGTTAATGATAAATCTTAAAATCTTTTCAATTTTAACATTAGTGTGTTACTTCTCCCACCATTTCTGCGTTGTTTCACAAAAATTAGTACCCATTGATAAGTGTAAGCATAAATTGCGTTAAAAGCAAACATGAATGAACAAAATAGACCTCGTCATTTGCATCCTGACGAAATGAATAGGGCAGTTGGAATGCTGAAAGTTGGAGTAAGACAAGTTGACGTAGCGGAGCGGCTAGGTACAACACAGCGTAATTAGCCGACTATGACGACGTTACAGAGATACAGGTAATCCCAGGGAACGACATTTTGGAAGAAGACGCGCCACCACTGCTATTCAGGACCGGTACATCACTCTTCAGGCACGCCGACAGAGTTCACTAACTGCTACTGAGTTAAAATCGCGTCTCCAGGCAGTGCATAACGTGACAGTCCAAAGCCAAACCATCAGGCATCGTTTAAGAGAAGTCAATCTTCACTCCATTAACCAGGGGAAATCGGGGACATCGAGTAAACTGGGCTCGAGAACACTTAAACTGGACTCGAGAACAATGGTCGACTATACTTTTTTCTGACGAGTCGCGATTCGGATTAAGACCAGATACTCGCAGATTAAGAGTCTGGCGTCAGCTTAGTAATGCAGCAAGGCTACAGCATGCCCAAGAAGTGCACAGCTACCGAGGTAGTACTGTAATGATATGGGCGGGAATTATGCTGGGTAGGAAAACTGATCTCGTTTTTCTAGATTAATTCTTAAATGCTGAGAAATATATCCAGAATATTATTGAACCTGTTGCTCAGCCATTTGCAGAAGCGTTAGGTCGAAATTTAACCCTTATGCATGACAATACACGACCACATGTGGCAAGAGTTGTTACCGATTGGCTCAATGAAGCAAGAATTGAGGTTTTGCCATGGCCAGCTCAATCCCCAGACCTCAATCCCATTGAGCATGCATGGGATATGCTTCAGAGAAGATGCCTGCCACATATGGACGCTATACAAAATCGACGGCAACTGCAAGAACTTCTTTCACAACAGTGGAATCTTCTTCCACAAGAAGACTTGGACAATCTTATTCTGTCTATGCCAAGAAGATGTGGGGCGGTTTTAAAGTCCAGATGAGGTCCCACTCTTTATTAACTCCTCAATCTTCAAATTTTTTAATTCAATATAAGATTAATTTTGAATTGTTGTTTAGTTCCATTTTGTAGAATTTTTAATTTCTAATTAATAAATTTTTATTAAAATTGTGTTAAATATTAATTTAAGTTAATTTCACTCATAGTTTATTTTACATTTAACTTTCAAGACAAAAATGGGTAAAAAGATAAGCACTAAATTATTTTTTTAAGCAAATAAGATATATCCTTAGATTATGTTGATGTGTGTATAAAGAGGCTGGCGATGAATTATACACGGAGTTCGTAGAAAGTGGAGATAGTGAAATATGGACTCTGAGTACTCGACAGACATTCGGATTAATGAAGTCGCAGATGCCTTGAAGGAAATGAAACTGGGTAAGCCACCGGGGTTTGATGGCATCCACCCCGAATTCCTAATACACAGTGGCTCCTATACTAAGCAGTGGCTTGCAAAGTGTTTTACGGACATCCTTCGTAAGGGAGACATTCCTCCCTCACTTAAACAAGCAAAGATCATCGCAACCCTTAAACCAGGGAAATCAAATGAAAGGCCAGAAAATTACCGTCCTATCGTGCTATTAAGCATAGTTTATAAACTATTAGAGAGACTGCTCGTTAACAGAACAAGTCAAAAAATTCTGGACAACATCCCGATTGCGCAGGCAGGCTTTCGTCCACAACGTAGCTGTACGGACCACTGACGACATTCATAGAGGCCGAATTCCAAAAGAAACACACAGCAGCTGCAGCATTCATAGACCTAACGGCAACGTACGACACCGTTTCGAGGCAGGGGCTTCTAAATAAATTGATCCAAATCATTCCCTGTAAATATGCTGTCAAATAGAACATTTCAAGTGATAATGGGGAACAACAGAAGCAAGACAATGAAGCTCAATAATGGTCTCCCACAGGGCACTGTTCTTGCCCCGCTACTCTTCAGTCTGTACATTGCAGACAGGCCGGCTACTGAATCGCGGAAGTTTGGCTATGCTGATGCAGCGGGCCACAGAAAGGTGGAGGATGCTGAAGAAACTTTGACCAAAGATTTAACAAAAATAAGTAATTACTTTAATAAATGGAGACTCCAACCAAGCACAACTAAGACAGAAGTGAACAAGTTGACAAAGAGAGAGTTACGAATACTTTTGGGTGACAAATTACTGGTCTACAATAATCATCCAAAATATTTAGGAATTTCTCTGGATAGGACGCTAACATTTAAAGAACACCTGACAAAAACGGCAGCAAAACTAAGAACTCGTAACAATACATTACAGAAACTTTGCGGTACCACTTGGGGCTCATCGGCATCCACCCTGAGATCCACTACGCTGGGCCTGATATATCCAGTAGCAGAATACTGTGCTCCAGTGTGGCTTAATAGTAAACACACGCACCTGGTCGATACTCAGATAAACGTGACTATGTGCCCTATATCAATTAGATCAACCAACACCACCTGGTTGCCGACACTCAGCAACATATCTCCACCCAATCTGCGCCGAGAACATGCCCTGGGTAGAGAATTTAAAAAAATTATGAACAACCCGCTGTTAAAAGTTCATAACGATGTTCCTGACTCCCAGGGAAATCGACCCCGATCGAGGCATCCCCCACTGAAACCTGCATCTGAGCTCCACCAAAACAGCTTCAATATAAATGCTCGGAGGAAAGAGGGTTTGGGAAAGCAAAATGGACCCAATTTACCATGATGTTCCGTTCATCGCCCACAAATTTGCAGGATTTGACCTCCCTCGTCGGACTTGGGCATTACTCAATCGCATCAGAACCGGCTGCGGAAGATGTGCGAACTCCTTATATAGATTATGGGGCACTTGCGGTCTTTACTCGTTATTATCATTCATTACTCAGTAACAGAAATTTCTTTCAGCTTTGCAAAGCTTCTTCAGAAATGAAACGTGGATGAGTGATGTGTCAACCAGGCAGAAGGCTTTCGCCGGAATCGAAGAAAAAATGGCTTAAAAATAATATTCTACCGCCTTACCTCTAATCGCTTTAATTTGCGTTGGAGATAAAAACTAGAAAAATCTTTTCAAAGCCATTTTTGATCTTCTAGCAAATGGTGTAGTATGAATTTTTCTACGACGTTTCGGTTCTTTGGGTCCATCATCCATACTGGGTTAGAATCATTTTTTCGATCTTTGGACTTTTACACGAGACAACTTTTAGAAACGTATTCCTTATAACTCGAAAATGTTGCCATTATTTTCTAGTGCTTTCACAAACATTTTAATCAATCCTAATGAGACGTATAGTGGAGGTAGAAGCACCTGGTTGGTCCATAGATGCTGTTGTTCTATTTGGTAATATTGCTGAACTGCTAGACTATCTCACTGACACAAAAAACAACAATATTTGCTAACCCCACCTTGCAGTTCAACTAATGAAGAAATCACTTTAAGGCTACTACAGCTTTATCAAAGACAAATTACAATTTTTTTCGGTAAAAGTCAAATAAGATGCGATTTGTTAGAAGCAACATACGAAAATCGACTGGCTTAGAAATAATTTTATGTTTATTTCTTTTTGATTTAAGAATTTTCTGACACCAATGGTGGTGGAGCACCATCTTGTTGATACCAGACAACTACAAGATGGCGCAAAAGTAATGTCATAATTTGAATTTGCTGCCATTTTTGTTATAAATGAAACAAATAGAGAGTTTTATAAAAAAAAGCCTAAAATTGATGACATTAATTAGAAAAATATATCGCTCACATGGCCATCTCCCGACTTGACGTATAATCGCTTTAGTTTTACGGCATTTTGAATTTTTGTTCGCAAAACAGTTGGCTTCAAATTGGCGATTTCTTCTTTAATGTTAGCTTTCAAGACTTGCAAGGTTCGTGGTTTTTTTGTGGTAAACGCAAGATTTTAGCACGCTCCAAAAGAAGAAGTATGGTGTTGCCCGAGCTGTGTGAGCAGTTGCTCCATTCTGTTGAAACCAACGATGGCCGAGACCCAAAAAACTTATTTAGCATCAGCCTGTAACGCTGACCATTTCCGGTTACGGTGGTGCCATCGGCGTCTTCAAACGAATAAGGGCTAATCACTTTATCACTGCGAGTGTCGCACCAAACAGTCACTTCGAGGAGATGCAATGGCTCTTCTTGCATTTCATGTGGATTCTCTGTGCCTCAGAAATGTTAATGATCAACATAACCACTTAAGTTCGTCGCTCATTATGATTTTTAGTACGAAATCATCCTAATCTTGCACCAAGTGCAACAGAGAATCTCAATATCAGCTCATTGAGATCTGATGAAGTAATGAGGTGTCGTTCGTTAGAAAGAACAGATAAGATAGTCAGATTAGATAACTTAATTCACTAAAGGCTTCTGTGTAATTTTACAACATATCATCCACAAACATAACAAAAGCTGTTCGGAGAATTTTACAACCTCTAGCACCGTTTCCAGGCGTGAAAATCACACACAACAATCTTGTCGAACACTGGTTCAAACTTCAAAACAATAAATGAATCACAACGCTATTTCCTATGTTGGAATACAGGTTCTTATGTTTTAAACAATGCAAGATTCTAAAAGTTTTCAATGGCTCTTCTTGCATTTCATGTGGATTCTCTGTGCATTGGAAATGTCTGATCTGATGAAGGAATGAGGTGTGGTTCGTTAGAAGGAACAACATACCATCCAGAAACATAACAAAAACTGTTCGGAGAATTTTACAACCTCTAGCACCGTTTTCCGGGCGTGAAAATGCAAGATTCTAAGTTTTCTTTAAGTGGAACAAATCATCGTGTTATATGCGGTTTTGCGATATCCTGTGTTGTTATGTCTCGATTGTTTTAGCAGTTTTTGCCGAACTTTTGATAGTATGATTGATAGTGACACTGTAAGACGGTGATCCGTAGAGATAGGTAACCCCCTGAAGTACCACCGCCTTTTATCATTTCTGCTTACAATGATTTCTAGGGACTTCTTTACGGGGAAAAGTTGGTAGAGTATACCAGAGGGTGGCGTCTCAATCTCGTTAGAGACCAGAACCTTCACACATCACTATGGCGTTCTAGTATCTCCTACTCACGCCTGTGTCAGTAGGTCTTATTTCCTTCATTTCGTATTTATTTTTGAACTAAATGACATTGAAGGCTTCCACGGCCCGCCTTATGCGGGTCACACTAACTCGATGTGTTAAACCAGACTAGTTTTTTATTACACACACAGATATGTGTATATGTATTACACAACTATTGCGCGGAGGACCTTACAATAAAGATTCACCTCAACAATCATTGACAGAGGCACGTTTTTTGATAACGTAACGCAACGTAATTGCAATTTTTTGTTGTTGCCTTGATGCATCAAGATCTGCGCAATGCAGAGATGATTTGCAAGGATTGTAGTCGGTTGCAAACCGGTTACGGAAACGGAGCTACAAAAGAAAGTAATGCCATATTTGCTCTTAAAAGAAAACGAGGAAGAAGAAAATCTGCGGCTGTTACTTAAGTTAACTTAATTGGTTTCCGCGTGCGGATGTTTCTTGGAAACCGTAGAAATTTTTTAAAATGCTCCAGAAGTTGATTTCCTTGAACATGCATAATATATTTTTTATTTATTTTATCGTAACTTCATTTGGTTTTTCTGTTTACAGATTTTCCGAAAACGGTCAAGAGATTATTGAAAAATGATATCTTAATGTTCAGGACAGCTAGCAGCGTACTACACATATTACCTATTGCAGGTTTATACACATTTTTACCAAAATACCTCGAATCACAATTTCGATTACCAACACCATCTGCAAACATGATATCAGGTATATTTTCTTGCTAGTCCTACCCCAGATTAGTTGTAACATTTAGTAGTAATCAGAATCAGAATTTATTGAGCACTTCCTATCGGTTCTAAAGCAAAATTAAGCTAAAAATACAAATAAACTTTCGTAGGCTTCCACGATTGATGTCGATAAGGATTCTTCTTCGATGTTATGCTGTCCATATTGGGAGCTTCTTCAGGAAAGGATACTCAGACTAATTTCTCTCCAGAGATGGTCCTCTTGCTACAGTAATTGGCTGCAGTGAAAACGTCCCCGTGACATATACATACATACGGTGCACTAAAAGATGAAAACATGCTAATACCCTAGTTACCTTTGTATTTACTACGAAATTATAGGTAATAATACAAATACAAATCGGGTATCTAATCCCATAAATTCGATTTAAAATTTTCCAAGTTATGATTTCTCATTTGTTATAGTTTTTGGTTGCCAAACTTTTGGTGCACCATGTATATAGAGGACGATCAGCGCACAGTATCTGTGTGTGGGTACAAAATCCTGACGAAGCTCAGTACATGGACAGCAGCGAAACGTCGAAATATACAAATGTAACAACAAATTTGGGAGATACCTAGCGCTAGTTTTATCAGCCCATGTGGTTGTTATACTGTTATTTTTCCCATTTCAGGAGTTGGAGGAATCTTAGTTATGGGATTAGGCATTATTATAAGTGGAGTTTTTATATTGAGAGTAAAGCCTAACGCTAGATTTGTGGCAGCTTGGATAGCTTTTACAGCTGTAATTTACGCTTTCGGTAAGCTTTCGTAAAATGTTCCAAAATTTCTTACAATTGAGTTGTGGTTTTAGGAATGGGGATCCTGATGTTTATTGGGTGCCCAATGGATGAATTGCAAGGATATGGAAAGCTCCAACCGGTGTGCAATTCGACGATTAGTTGCAGCTGCGATGCAAATAAGTTCGCCCCGATTTGCGGACAAGATGGTAATACTTACTATTCAGCCTGCCACGCAGGTTGTCGGAATTATACCGAGAAAGATGGCAAAATAATGGAATACCTAGATTGCATGTGCTTAAACGACACTATAATAAACAGCTTGAATTTAAGCGATGCCAAATATGGCACCGCAACTGTTGGTTATTGTGATATACAGTGTTCGAATTTCATAACCTACATAATTCTATTTTCGATATTCGTGTTCATACACTCAACATCAGAAGTTGGGTCGATGCTTCTGATACTTAGATGCGTCGATCCGAGAGATAAAGCGATGGCGCTGGGATTGATACAGTTCGCCATAGGATTATTCGGTAATGTTCCATGTCCTATTGTGTACGGAGCCGTCGTAGATTCGGCCTGCTTAGATTGGAAGATGGTGAAGGACGAACGTGGAGCTTGCAAATTGTATGACTCAAGTATATTTAGAATGTTTTATCACGGTTAGTACCTACGGTTATATCTTTTTTTTTTACTATTTTACGATCATTATCGCAGCAAATAATCTGAGGTTAGTTTAGGTGGATCATAATAACAATATAATATGACGAAAAAATGACGTGGCCACGTCAAATACACGTCATATTGTTGCGGTTTTGTTTGCAAGACGTTTAAAACGTGTTTGTTAAACGATACAATTAACTATTTTATTGGTCAGGTTGCTCCCAAAAAAATGACATGAAAATGGCGAACGAACAATATTCTCAGATTATTTGTTGGTTATTTATTAATGATTATTTTAATAAAATAATAATTGTGAGTTCGTTAAATCATACATAAGTATAATCCAAAAGTTTGTTTTTTGTGGTGAGTGTAGCTGCTGTTCATAAAACAAACGACAGACGTCGATACGATTAAATAGCATTACGAAGCAGCTTTTAACTGAGATGACACTATCAAGAACATATTCAAATTTATCTCCCAATTTTTTACAGGTACAACCGGTGCAATTTTATTATGTGCATTTTTTGTTGACGTCATCGTATGGTATAAAGCAGGTAGCATCAATTTCGTCGATGAACAAGCCCCTTTAGAAGAAGAACTACCAGCCATCTCGACAAAGCCAAGGAACGAAAATTGTCAATAACAGAAACACAATTAATTGCAACAAACAAAACAAAAAAAGAAATATTTCAACGAAATCAAAGTACTTCATTTTGATGCTTTTTTTGTCCTTTATATCTATAAATCCTTTTTGTAATCCAAAAAATTTTTTTTTTGTTATTGTCGATTTATATATATATATACACTTTCTATTTTGTTTCCGTGCGTAGGTGATTCCTCACATTTTATAGTTTCCGTTTGTTTTTAATTATCGAATTCTTTTGCACTTACGAAGGTTCAGGTTTTTTTGTATAAATATGCTAGAAATATCTTAGTGATACGCACCTATTTTTTTATGTAAAATATAAAGGAAAAGGTAAAACGTCTAGGCTTTGATCATCTTTTACTAGAGATTATGACAATAATATCTATTGTATAGCTCTATTTTAATACGGACGAATAAACAGACTGACTAAAATTTAAGGAATATACGTAATTAATTAAAACTAACTAATAGTAATTGCAGTTCATAAGTTTCCGACTAAAATTTATCCACATATACAGGGTGTAATTTGTAAACAAAAAAAAATTAATAAAAGATGATTCGAGCCAATTCTTTCACGCAGTAGAAGTAGACTACACCTACATAAAAGTACCTGAATATATGTGCCACTAAAGGTCTTTCTACTGCATTTTCTTCTTCCCTACTCTTCTATTCTCAAACATATATCTCAATTACGCATATGTATATCAAAAAAACCTGTCTAACTAGATCTGCAGAAAAAGAAAATATATATGTACTTCATGTATGTATATATATCTGTGATATATTTAAATATATAGCTACAAAATACCCCTAATATGTACATAGTTTTATATTTTATCTACATAGCCCTAAAAGAGAGAAAAAAACAGAAATAACTTGGCGTTCCGAATAACTTGTTCTAATTGCGTTTTTTTATATACTAGATATAGTTACCAATTTATAATATTTTTTGTACTAGAGATTTTCGCAAAAATATGAAAATTAGAGGGGAAATTTATCGGTTTTTTTAAAGAATTTTTTTATATATAATTGTTTTGTTTTACTTTTTTTTTTAATTTTATGTGCCATAAATTTTAGTATATATTTTAATTGATTATGGTACACATCACTGACGAATATAATAATTGATACATATATTTATGAAAAACAGAAATTTTAAAACGATATATCTTTCATGTAAGCGATTCTTAGATTTACGAATTGCTTAAGAATTACAAAAAAATAAATACAATGATGATTCTTTTTAATAAGGAGACATTTTATTTTTACCCTACTCCTAGAATTGATTACGATGATGAAAAGTTTGTACCCAGCAAACGCAGATATGTACAGTGATGGACTAAAGTTTAAATACACTAATAGGTCGATAGACAAAAATCACTTCAAATGTAAATAAAGCATTTTAACGCAAATTATGCAGTTTATTTATAGTTGAATAATAAACATTAAGGACAACTAAAAAGAATTAATTTGTCGCATAGATAACATACAGTGTTACCAGTGAAGTCCGCATCATATGGGATTTTTTTTTATTAATAGATTTATTCTAAATTTGAGTTTGGCATCAATTTCTGTTTCGATCAAGATGAAAATTAATTAAAAAAATAATAGCCACGTGATTCGTATTATCTGTCAAATTTAAATTTTTTTCCAAAAAAAAATTCAAAAGGGGTTATTTCTCAAAATATCGAAAATACCAAAAATACATAATGTTATTAATTGAAAAGGTGGTATTTTTAATGCGTTTCATTTTTATAATGTATTATGATTATTTTATTGGAAAGTTTGACTTTTCAATTAAACTATTTTCTTAATATTAATGTGTATTACTTTTAGACACAAACTACATTTTCAAAAATACTTATTTTATGAAGTTACTTTATACAGAGTCAAAAACAAATAAACTTTGCATCACATGTGACCAAATTTTAATAGCCCTATTTGGATTTTGTAGAAAAACACATTGAATATGGCGCTGCCTTAAAGAAAATGTGTCTGGAATAAAGCATTGTTAAAACTAAGAAGTTTTATGTAGGTTGCGTTGAGTCTTATTCGGCAACAGTGGTGCAATTTACAAAAAATTGGCAAAAAATCTAAATTATCTTATGCAGATGAAATTTTACATATGAGCTAAAAATTGCATTTAGAAAAACTTTTTCTAACAACTTTTTTCGATATTTTTAGAAATAACCCCACTTTTGATTTTTTTTCGGAAAAAAATTTAAATTTGACAGATAATGCGAATCACGTGACTATTATTTTTTTGGTTAATTTTCATCTTGATCGAAGCAGAAATTAATGCCAAACTCAAATTTAGAATAAATCAATTAATAAAAAAAAAATCCCATATGATGCGGACTTCACTGGTCACACTGTATACAAAAGATATTTGTGTTTCCACTATTTAGCGAATTTTTCTGAACAAAGTACCGTTCTATTTGCTGACTCACTAACTTGCACATTTGTACTCGGTATTCATCCTGATTTGATCAGTGTCGGTCAATTTAAAATCAAAATGATGGGCAATGAAAAAACAAATGGGTCTAGTGTAAAAATATTAATAATTAAACATTTTAAAAAAAGCAAATCTTCCCGAAAAGTAGGTAAAATTTTGAATTTCTCATGTGCAAAATATAAGAACAGTGGCAAATAGGTCCAGAACTGAACGACCCAAGAAATTTTCGCGCCGAGATGTTGGCCTTATCCTAAAGGAAGTGGACAAAAATCCGAAAATAAATGCCTCAAAGTTAGCCGATAGTATTGCTGCAGTATCAGGAAAACGTGTTCACCCGAAAACTGTTCAAAGAGAGTTCCACTTCTTATTTCCGACAAAAATCGACGGCTTCGTCTAGGTTTTGCAAGGAAGTACAAGGAAATGGTTAAGGACCTTTGCAGAAGTCCTATTTACAGACGAATCGAAATTTAATAAAAATATATTGGAAGAACATTTGCAGCCTTCTGTGGATAGCTTGGGCATGGGACCACCTCCATATCATCTCTGTAGTCCTCTCCAATCATCGGTCTTAAACCCTATAGAACACGTTTGGGAGCTATTGGCTCGAAAAATAGATCATACAACTGTAAAAAGCAAAGAACTCCCCTCCCCCTTTCCCCTCCCAGAAAATTTAGACCAACCAAATATTAGTTTAAGTTTACATTTTTCAATTTCATTAAATTTAGCCAAATAAGATATATTCTTTGTATTGTATTTAAACTTTTGTCCAGTGTATTTTTTTATTTCTGCCGAATTTATTATCTGTGCGACAAAATAATTCTTTTTAGTTGTTAATATTTATTATTCAACCATAAATAAACTGCATAATTACGTTTGTATCAAAATGCATTACCTTGATTTTAAGTGATGTTTATGTATTTCGATTTAGTGTATTTAAACTTTAGTCTCTCACTGTATATACTATATTAATGTTATATATCCTCCGATCTTTAAACTCTACCTGATATATAAATTGTAATCTACATGTAACTTACAATTGCAGAGATATTACATGGTTTGGAACTTCTAACATAAATGTAATATAGAAATTTGTTTGTTATGTATCAGAAATATAACATTTATACAGATGATAAATTAAAAGTTATATTAGCAAGGAATACCTAGCCGCAGTGCTACTAATGGCAGAGGAACACAACTACAGCTACAGACCTGGGCTACACCGTCTACCAAAGTCTAACAAAGCTGTCATTTATACGAGAAGTTTAAAGCGAACTTGAACAACCTTGTCATAAACAGTTTAAGCAATTTGACTGTGTCGTACAGGCCTAGCGCGAATTTATATATTTATGTGTTACACTATGAGAGCAAATTTACAGAACATACATATTAACTTTGTTATGTAGCAACAAGGGCATATAAAGTACATATATCGATCCAAATTTATGTTATATGACTGGGAAATAATCCATTTGAATCCTCATTGAGATATATCAATATAATCATCATCGGACCATTGTTTTTTTTAATAAGGTAGGATTAGGTTAAAGTGTAATCATACATTTAAGTCATTTCCTCTCACAGCCTCAAGAAGGCCATGTCAAATCTGAGTTGCAAATTGGGATAAAAAACGTTAAGGCGTCCAAAATACGTACTCCGAGAATGTTTCAAATACCTCAAAGTATGCGTTGGCCCTGATGTTCCTAAACTAACGAGAAATCTACACTTTGAGAAGAGCATTAATGTCAAGGACAAAGCGGCTTGGCTGTCATTCAAGGGAGTAATAAATAAGTCCCTGGCCAACAATATTAGAGCCAATTTCCGAGGAAATCGCCGATGCTTGATGTGTGCAAATGGAGAGATGTTAGAAAACTGCTGGAGATAGCTACGAGAATCTGAGGCAGCGATATACGACAAGCAAAACTAGCTAAACCTAGCTTCCCATTAACCAATCTTCAAGATATGTCAACCTTTCCTACATAACCCTATTCGGTACAATACTATTTACACACTCTGTATAATTAATCTCCCACACCAGATACATTATGTACATATATTTAAATGCCCCCGTTTAATTGTAAATAAAGACGCCTTAAGGTCAAACACATCCCCTGTTATGAATATGATCTCCATATGCGAGCACTTGTTTCCACTTGTCGTTTAAACCACTCGAAAGTCGGCCTCTTTGAAAAGAACTAGGGTCCCATTCGACATTGAGGTGAGATTTGTGTCAAAAGATGTTGTCCTTGATTTTGAATTGAAATTAATTTATCATCATTGCGAAGGAATTTCCTTTGAAAAAAAAATTATTGGTCATTTTTAGTAGATTACAATCCTACCGAAACAGTTCTTATGGTGGAATTTTCCGAAATTAGCAAAATTACAGTAACGAGAAAAATATATCCCCTTGTGTTAATATCAATAGAACTTTTTTGTTTTTTGATTTACAAGCGCGAAATTAGCATCAGCTAATAGACCAGTTTAAATGCTAAAAATAAGGTCCTCTTGTAGAAACTTCATATTATGCTTGGTTTTCGAGAAAAACGAGAAAGTTTGGAAGGATTTGTAGTTAAAAATAGTTTAAACAGCAAAAGTCTGGGTAGGCCAACATTCAAATTTTACATCACTTGTCATTTTAGGCCAATTTTTCAATTATTCTTCAATACTTCCTACGTAAACAACATTTTTTTTTCTAAAACTTTGAAGACCTTTATCTCGAAAACGGTGGGATTTTGAATTATTAATGAAACACCCTGTATATTTAGATATGTACACGCTTTCATACGCATCAAGTTTTCGCTGCGAATAAATTGCTTCTATTAATTGAGACTATCTTTCTCGGCATGGTGTCCATTCCTCCAAACCGAAGTTGGGCTACATACATGCAATTCCAGACTTTTATCTCATTTCTACAATACTTTGTTTTTGGGGTTGCTCATGAGATCTTTTCTTGTATTATCAGTTTTGTAGCACACATTTAAGTCACATTTTTGAAAAACGCAGTTCAGCCCCTTTGTGACAGGCTGAGACGGAAATTTAATGAAATTAAAAAAAAATAAAAAAAAA
>SMLS01059042.1:0-27619 GCA_004785975.1 Popillia japonica
TAACGAGCAATTATGAAAACAGCTGATAGATACACTCAAATCGAATCAACAGTAAAAAATTACACCGTATAAGCGCCATTCTAATTAACGAGCTGCTCTGTTTGTCTGTTGCTGCATGACAAAACAAATTTCATAATTACATGTATCTTAGGGATAAACATATAAGATTTATAGTAAATATACATTTCGTATAATGAAAAGTTTTCCATCTGGCGTCACTCTGACCAGTTTAGTACCGCAAGCGGATTTAAATTAACTCATTTACAGATGATAAATTAATCCTGCCACGCTCCTAAATTACGACTACACATTAAAAGTCCATATACTCTCTTTCCGCTCGTAATTCTATGTTTTAATACAATTGAATGCGAAACGCGTCGATTGCATCTTCCAAATGTAATCCCAGGACGTAGCATGTACCCGGTCGAACTCGTCAGAACGCCGAACTTAGCTGGTACATTATCAACTGCGAGTTGGTCCAATAATTGCGAATACGTTGTCGCGTGGGTACTAAATTTTAACATCGTAAAACGGCGATAATAGTAAATCTGTTTATTATTGTCGCGTTTAACGATCGCACTTCATCTTCACTTTATTGACGAATTATCCGAAGTGTCCGAAATCATAAGCACTCAGTACATCAACCTGCGTTATGTTATTTACGTCGATTATTCCCTTAGGTGCGCGATAAGTTTGCGCTTGTAGTTCGAATGACAATTTTATGTGAGTACAGTATATTTTGGGGAATGCTGTAAAATACAACCTTTGAAGCGAGGCATTTCCTCATTGTGTCATATTATTGTTTTATATCTTGCTTTATTATGCAAACTAATGTATTTGCATCATTCTGAATGTTGGTTCTATGCAGTTTTTAGAATTACTTAAATACACCTTGGCCCATTCTACTAAATATATTTGTCTCTTTGAAACAAATCTATCTCTTGCCATTGTTTCCTCAAATTCTTGCCAGGAGAATTGTTTGGCTTCTCTCTTCATTTTCTTCACTTTATGTCTTTTTTTCTGTGTATGTTTTGTAGTTTGCCGTATTTTTATTCGAGGGATACTTTCTCCGTGCTTGTTTCTTCCGTTGCATCGTCATTCCACCACTTGGTTTGTTTTCTCTTTTTATCTATTTTAATTTTTCCACACGTTTCTGTTGCTACTTTTAATATTGTGCCTTCAATTGTTTTCCACATGGTATCTATTTCCATCGCGTTTATGTTTTCTCGTATTTTATTAATTTCTACCTATATTTTTTCTTTATATGTTTCGTATATATTGATAATAAATATTTGGCCAGTGGCCAGCTGTCCACACTTCTCCAAAACTCTGCAGTTTCTCATTTTTACTAATAAGAGTTTGCATATTGGATGTAGTATAGAACTCTAGATCACTATCACCCACAGGACACCAAACACTTGGATAAATGCCAACGCGTTTCGACGGCAATGCTGTCATTATCAAGGCGATAATAAAACTGTTTTATTATCGCCTTGATAATGACAGCATTGCTGTCGAAACGCGTTGGCATTTATCCAAGTGTTTGGTGTCCTGTGGGTGATAGTGATCTAGAGTTCTACTTCGGCACCAAGAGATCCAGTGAATATTTGTGTAGTATAGAATATATATATTCAGAGTGCTCGGCTACCTCCCTTTCAAAATTGAAATACTAGCTGTATACAACCAGAAACGGAATAAAACCGACAAAATTTTTTTTTAACGTTATTTGCATTTTTCTAAAAAAAAATATTTAAAAAATCAGTAAATGTTTTTAGGTGGGTTAGGTTAGGTTATTGATTACTTCGACTTCCTGCTTAGGTAGACATTAATTCCTATAAGTACTTACTGTCACTAGAGCACTAGAACGATCATTATTTCGGCACACTCAGTTATGTATACGAGTCGTTGGTGGCAACTTTCAAAAGTTTCAGCAAGTATCAAAAAAAATATTTTTAATTTTCAAAATTGTTTCATTTTCATTTCCTAAGCTCCTTTGAAAGCGATTGTTACTTTCTGTCTGTGAAGAATTCGAGCACCCTGTATCCTTGGTTCTTACTGATTTGAGTCTGCTCTGAAAATGTTGCTTAAGAACACTTTTTACATACACTACTGCTTTGAAATTTTCATATATCATGTAACAAACTTTAGTCATTTTTGGTGAACCAAGAAGATATAGTATTATTGATGGTTATGAGTGTAGTAAATTAAATATAATATACTATAATGTAGGCCTCGTATTTCTTATGACCCCCAATTTCCAGTTACATTATGATCGTTTGCGCTTCCACTAAAAGCTGGTGTCCCATCTTGCATTTTCCTGGTAGAAAACTCGACTGTAGTACCCCTTCTTTCCTCAATGTTATGGTATTATCTGTCACAACTATGGGATAGATACATAAAGTGTACCTGTAGTCGGTCCAACCTGATTCGATAGGTACTAAATCTGGTTGCAGGGTGTATTTGAAATACAAGTAAAAAATATTAAGAATGGTAAGATACAATTATGTAAAATATAAATCCAAAAAGTTTTTGTTCAATTATGACGCGAATGTCAAAATTAAAATCTCCCTTATAAATTATATGCACCCGCCTATGAATCGAGAATATGTTTACCTCGATCGAAGTAACGCAAGACATCGCAAAAACAGCTGTCGATATTTTAAAAAACTATGAAATAACGCTGATGTGTCAGTTTTTTTAATAGCTTTGAAGGAAGAGTTCAATAATATCAATGTGATTACGTATGAAAATACTATCGGAGACTAATTAATAAAGGAACTTTTAATTTAAATGTATTCAATCTATGGAATTACTTTAAACAACGATTGAAAATCATTTAACTGTAGTAAAAGTAAAACTATTGTTGTGAAATAAAGATTGTTTCTTAGTTGCAATTTTTGTAATCGTAGTATTTTGCTTCTTATTAAAGAATCGTTAGTTCCATGTCTGCAACATCTACATACATTCAACATTTATATCTTTGTCACTTTTTTCTCGCGTCTAGGAAGGAATTTGCGCAAAATGTTTTGGATTTAATTTTAATAAAATAATATCTTCCCATTTTTCATAGTCTTTACTTTTATTTCAAATACACTCTGTATATCTTAAGACTAGTGTTCGTGCTCTAGCTATTTAAATCATCTGCAATCAGATTAGACACAAATGCATCTATATAAACATTTAATTCTGAACAGAACGAAATTAGTAACTCTCCTTAAACTCTGTTTAATTTATGCCGTTTTACTTAATGTCGTGTTGCCTATGTAGCATATGTCTATTTCGTCTAAAAAGTAGCATTCAACCATAGTAGAACAATAAAGCAAAGGCGTTACCACTCGAGTGAACGTGTCACGTCACGTTAAAGAACCTGCATTTTACCCTAAGTGCAAAAAAGAACTCTGGTGACCAGTGATATTATGTAAAACAGATGCACTGGCAGACTTCCTGGTAAGCACATATAGTGCACACATAAGTAAACGAAACCGTTTCTAAGAAAGAAATACGCTCTCAACTAGTAGTTCTAGACTTGATCCAATGTCTCTCTGAATGTAAAGATTTAGTCGAAACCTCCAAACAATAAAACACATATTTGACGAATTATATTGATATTTCCGATGCATGAAGACATAGCGGCGATACCAAAATTACTGATGTGAACATTGGTGATTTTTTAAATATTTTTGTAAGTAGTACACAAGCTGTACAATCCGAGTAGAAACTATAATTTAAGCGTTAATATGTGAAGGGTATCTATTAATAGCTGCCACGATGTGCGATATTGAAAAGCAGCTAATGAAATGATTGTCTTTTCAGTAGTTTTGGATAAAATTTTTAATTGCTACTTTGAAATATTGTCTAAAGTCTCCGTTGAAACCTATTATTTTTCATACAATTTTTATAAATTGTTGTTGAAGGAGCGCGTATATCCTGTAATATAGACAATTACGCTAGCGCATTCATTTAAATTCACACGCTTCGCTTCGTTTATTTTAGTTATCTATACGGTACAAATAATAACAGCAGTGTCAGCTAGATGTTTTTATGGGCATTAATGAAATTCGGGTGAGAGTACGTGCGGTTTATAAACGAAATCGTGTGTAGCGAGACCATAATCCGATGGGGAAAATATACAATTCACCGGTATTTAGAGTTTACATAAAATTTATTATGATACATTGCGGTAATGTACCTTCGTTTTGTTGTGTAAACACCATTACTCCAATCCTTTTAAGTTCATTTTTTTTTAATATACTAGTATTGGTTTCAGTTGAGGACTAGTAATTCGTTACAGCAATAGTACCTATAAAAGCCATCATTTTTATCTACCTTGAATGCATAATAATATACAAAATACACGTTGTGGCAATGATACGATTTAAAGTACATACTACAAGCAACGAACCGCAAAAATTGCTATCCTTGGCTATCGTAAACGAACTGGAAGAGAACGAACTAAAGAGTCGCCCTGCTGTCTTCTTCCATTTACGTTGTCGCGTCGTGTTGCATGTACAGGAAATTATTAACATTTTTGCATAAGTAATTCTTAGAACGCTTACGTAACGTGGTATGCATTTTAACGTTTGAGATGATTCGTATTATTTCGCGCGTATCATTGCGCTACTCCGGCCATTAACTGCATAGGTCGGTCGTTACGACTGAATCGGGTATAATCTAGTACATGCATTGTTGGTGTTTTACATTCGGGATTATTAGGTTAATGATGTTTGCCGCAATCGTCGATGGCAGTTAAGCAGTTTCACGGATTTCTTCGATTTTTTGTGGAATCTAGGATGATTGCTATCAAGCAATTTGTACAACATCTGCATGTGAATCGATGTTGCGTAAAATTGACGATTCCGAATACGCGCTATTATTAGCTAATGTTAGCAATTCTATAGTTGTAGATACATCTGCTTTAGTAAGAAGCAATATTTTGCGGATCTTCGTCCTAATTTTCGTGAAATTATTAGTTACCAAATCATGTAGGTTAAGATTGCTTATGGTGATACAGAAATTCTACTACAAGGACGATGAGAGTTGCGTACAGTTTGACAACTAAAATAGCATCTCACATACGAAACAAAAACTGAGGGTCATTGGTTTAGAAATTGGCATGGAATAACGAGACGCAATAGTGTAGCTAGACACATTTTAACCCAGACAGAAAGAAACATTTCATGTGAAACGATTAGAAGCAAAATTCGTTGAAGCCAAACCCTGCCAAAATGTCTGCAATCTATCTAAACACTCGTAAGGCGAGCAAAAAAACGCAAAAAGTTAACTTAGGAGGAGCAAGCATTAGAACACACTAACAGATAGGTACCTTGGTGTAGTTTTCGATTGATCTCTCGCATACACATATCACTGCCAAACACAAAGCATAAAGTCACTTCTAGGAGTAATCTTTTTGGGGTGCAAACCTTACAGTGCTAAGAACAACAGCTGAAGCCATGTGTTTCTGGACAGCAGATCAGTAGGTCGCTAGACGACACTTGCCGAATAATCACTGGGGGAACCGAAAAGATCGAAAAGTTTGTGTTCAGTATTTGGAAAGGTTCAAACAACGTTGGATGACAAATACCCTCTACACCAGCGTGAGGAACCTCAAGGATCTAGCCGGTTCAAGTCGAGGAGAAGTTTTATGAGATCTGTCAGAGTAGAATCCAGAGAAATATATTCTCTGCATCAGAAACCTTTGCAAGGAATGGATCTGGAATAAAAAATCTGGCGTGTGCTAAACCGTATGCCTACCGTCGTTCCTCCAGTCAAATCTACTTCGGCGGAGTGGGATATAATAGCAGATGGTGGTGTCGAATGCGAATGCGGATAAGTGCAGAATGTGGCACATGGCCACAGAATGCGCACTTGATGATTTGTTTCTCCCTGAAACTGAAGCAGTTGACGTAGCTCGTTTTTGGGCCGAAGGGCTGTAGTCGCAGGATTCGGACACGAAAAAGTAAAGTAAACAAGTTTATATTCTGTAATAATTGTATTTCCCATGTATTTTGAATAATTATTCGACTTATGTACACCTTGATGCAAAGGTATCCTTACACGTATCGAGAGAGAAACACCTGCCGCACAATATTTTCTTCCGAATAGACGGAGTGTCAGTATACCGTACGGAACAAAATATTGTGCGGCAGGTGTTTCTCTCTCGATACGTGTCCGGATATCTTTGCATCAAGGTGTACCTACTACGAGGTGAAACGCGTCTTATAGTTATAAAATAATAGAAAACCGAGAACTACTAAATGAGCTTAACATTTTCAACTTCCATAATATATTAATTTTGTAACTGTGGTGTACACATGTATCGCACATAATAGCATTACTGATCAACGCTAACTGCAGTTGGTTGGCTGGCTACATAGAAATAGTCTTCGCATACAATTATGTTCATGTTACGTCATGCATACACGAATTGTTGTAGAAGCGTGCATTGTGATTTTAATCTCTACATCTATTAAATTTGACATCGCGGTGAGGAATTATTTAGAGCGAACGAGGCACGTCACCGTATAACAGGGTTGTTTTATATCAAGTTGTCTCCTACAATGGAGAAACAATGAAAAATGCATTTGAATTCGCCCGGACGCTTATGTTTTGTTTTCGTATTTTCAAAATTCATTCTCTTTCGCTATATGATGTCAACATACGAATACATTTACTTACAATGCAACTCTTATAAATTTTAAGCTCTGATTTATTTACTTTTTCCTGCGGCAAATTTACCGGATAAAGAGATATTATGTTCATCTATAAAATGTCATGTATCCCATAAACGGAACGTTCACCGTTTATGGACCGTGTACACTATGTGTAACGGCGATTTCGCTGATTTAATTGCACATTTACGAAACAAAATGCATCTTGAAAACACCAGATCGCAGTTGAAGTCGATGCATTTTACGTTCTTAGGTAAGCTTGTGACCTATTTTTGTCTGATTTATTCAAAAAGTTTTAAATTGCACGAATGCTGGATAACGCCAGATTTCTCTTCGATAAAATAATTTCCCAAATGGTATAATGGATCAGCTTCAGAGATTTTGTATTTTTTTTCGACCTAATTTGCTCGGTTTGTTTATAAAAACGCAAATATGAGTCACAACATCTGCCACAGCTAACGTATTGAATATTCACGAAAATTTCCCATTGAAATTCAAGGTACATTTATGCAGTTTTATCAGCAGTGAGGATTACTTAATGCAAAGTTTTGTCTTCAAGACGGGCTCAACGATATACTCGTAACTGTGTGAAACATACAGAAGAAATGCACAAAAATACAATATTTCTATAACAAGTAACACTCAAGAACTCATTGCAAGCTCCAATAAATACTTTTACAAGCTGGTTTTCTAAATATTGATTACACAAGACAGATGTTACGTTTTATATGTCGAATTTACCTTACTTTTATTGTTTATGTTGTTATTTTGTACTATCTAAACGTTAAAGCATCCTGACATCAAAAAAAATAATTGTTTGGTGCGTTATCTGAGGCCATGCGGATATTGGTGCAATTTTTTTTTGGAGAGAGCATCAACAAATGCAGCTTATTTAAATTTCTTACAATCTGCAACTTAAGCCGTTATTTACTGCCAGTACTGACACTTGAGTGTTGGGCAGCGTAGCGGTAGTTTGTTATTTGATAAAATTTAGAAGAAATTTGAGAAAGAACAATGGGAAAGATTGCTTTCAAGATTCTCAATAGAAGTTGTAGTGTTTGTATAAAATCAAATCGGCATTGTCTTCTTTCTGGCAAAGCTAGTGTAAAGTTCCAATCATACTGTTTTCAACTATATTTAGGAAAAACAGCGTTGAATCCTGTTAAAGTACCTTGCAGTTGAAGCTGGGCTAGAACTATTCATCTAGAATATTGCGTCAATTTACGAGTGCGATATTTTATCTCAATGGTGGACCATTTGGCAAAAATGTTCTGATCCACTGCTGCACCAAATGAGATCAATTGGGAAGCCGCATAATCTTCTAGTCCCAAGTGATCTCCACGCAATTGAAGAATAATAATAATATAATATTCGGAACAAAATCTGTATTTATCGCTACTCATATTCTTGATGTGATACCTCAGGGAAACCTAATCAATGGCTGCAGTCGTAATTATGCTAAATTATCTTCTATTGAGATTATGAAGTGTTAGTTAGATTGTATTAGTCTTGGAACGTTAATCCAATGCGAGGATTTTTCATGAGCCTCATACGTTTCAGTATGTGTTTTTATATGGTTTCACGGCTTCTAGAGTTATAACTGTTTTAGATTAGAAATTTGACTCTAATGCAGGTTCGATTCAAAGCTACATTCTTTTAGAATGTATGGCTGTCTGACGAAATGGTATGCTCGTGAATGTCAATAAAGTCTTTCTAATTATTCTTGGGGATATTCTGTAATAACATGTATTTCTCTCTGAAAAACTGCTGACCTTGTACCAACACGTTGCATAGCTATTTCTACTCTGTATCTGTAAGTGTTTGAAGTCAAGCTTGGATCTTGTAGTTTTGACAAGTTTGTTAGTTGTATAAATGCTTCAAAACTTACAATTACAGACATGTAGCGCAATAAATAGCACGTTTTGTTTCTCATAGTGTGTTGTAAAGATATACCAATAATATCTTGCTTAAATACTTCAAGAATTTAGTTTAAACGATTATTGAAAGGACATTTTAAAATAATTTTTTTTATCAACTATACCACGCATTGCAGTATTCTACGTGCTGTACTAAGTGTTGGGTACTAGTCTCTACCATTACCGCGGTAATAATACGTTTAGTTAATCGATGTTTTAAATTAGCGAGCATACCTACGACAACATCGTTTACTTAAGATCAGGTGCGTATCAGCACACATCTCTTGTATTTCTCTTCGGCTAAATACATATACAGTTATGGCCAAAATAATATCAGTACGACTTGCTTATACAGAAAATATATGCTATTTTTTAGTTATTGACTTTTTAATGGAAGTCGTAGTAATTTTGAGTTCTAATGAAGAGATAAATATGCAGTATCATAGTTATATTTACATATCGATTAAGGTCGACTGGTAATTAGAATAATATTTGTAAATCATCATAAATGAATATAACATTAATATTTAGTGGCGTGGCCTTTGTTTTTTACTACCTCGATGCACCTTCGGGGCATACTGTCCACCAACTTCTGACAGCGTTCACGAGGGATGGCCAATCAAATTTGTTGCACGATTTCCTACAATTCGTCTTGATTTGTAGGGTTGACCTTAAACACACTTTCCTTCACGTCAGCCCATAAGTTCTCTATAGGATTGAGGTCTGGAGACTGAGCTGGCCACTCCAGAACCTCAATCCTATTTTCATGAAACCAATCCTTCGCTCTTCGACTGGTGTGTTTTGGATCATTGTCCTGTATTAATATCCTCTTTAAAGGCATTTTCCACTCGGAATAAGGTAACAATATATTTTCTAGGATATGCACATAATAATAATAATAATAATAATAATAATAAATAATCTTTATTGCAAATACAAAAGGCGAAGTCCAGCAATGCTGATCAACTTAGCCTAATATATATATATATATATCCAGGCTGGTCTAGAATGCCTTGGATCCTATATATTGGTCCGGTTCCATATGTTACCACCATGTTTTACAGTCTTTAAAGTCAATCGTGGTTGAAAAGCTGTATTTACTGGTCTTCGTACAAATGATCTACGGCCTCTCTGACCAAATAATACAATTTCGGTTTCATCTGTCCAAAGTATGTTACGCCATTTGTCTGGAGTCCAATTCATATGATCCTGTGCGAATTTTAACTGACGTCTAACATGTTGTTTTTTTAACAGTGCCACTTTTCTAGGGCTCATTGCATGTAAATTGTTTTCTTGTAAGCGTCTGCGTATTGTTCTTGCGCTAATATTTACTTCTAAATCTTGTTTCAGTTTAGTGAAGTATCAGAAATGAAAGGGTTTTTTGTTGTGTGGCGCAACTCATTTTCTCATCGCAATTCGTTGTTTTCTTCTTTCGGCCCCGAGTTTCTGGTTTTTCTTGCAAACGCAGTGCATTCACTATCATTTTAGTCGAACACTTTCAAACGGTTTAAATAAATTTATAAGTTTTGCCTTCATTTCTTAGTCTTACTATTAATTTACGCGTTTCTACACTGCAGTGCTTTTTGCGACCCATTATTTTCATTAACAATTAAAAAACTTACAATATAAAAGTACAATATGACGTACAATATGAGTGATAGTAAATTCAAACTAAATTATTTTACATAAATTGAAACTTTCAATCCACTTAATACGATGTTTGACGGACGACTGCCAATGACTGCTATTATTTTAACCACTTCCAAATGTATGTTATAGCGAAAGAATACGGGACTTCACCGAGCTGTAAGAATATAGTTGACTATAGGTTCTTTCCAACAACGTTTAGAACCAGTTCAGAATTAGCCAGCGCATGCGCAAAATGATATGCATATTCCGACAACAGAACTGGAATCGGGACAGAAAAATCACTATTCCTACAGATTACGAACTAATACCAGAACGAATTCAAGGACGGTGAAACCAGTACCTGATTCAAGGTAGGAACTACAAGAACTGACATTCGTATAACGCATGTTGTAGGTATTTGTATTGTCAGATTTCAAGTTTAGTTTTTTAAATAAATACTACAATGAGCGATTTTGAGGAGGATAACATTTACTTTCACTCAGATGCAAGCGAAGAGGACGCATTAGAATTATTAATAGGGAAAAGTCGTGTAAAAAATGAACATTTTTTAGGTAGTGTACAACAATCAAAATAATATTTATACCTGCAATGTTGATGCCTTATTTTTTAGATTAAGCTATCTGTCAATATTTGTAACAGCTGAGTATAAGTTCTAATTTGTGTTCCTACGAACGCTTATTTAGAATTAGTTCTGAACCAGTAGAGAAATTGCGTTTGCGCACTTTGCAGTTATGAACGGGTTCTGGAATTAGTTCTAATGGTATTGTTGGAAAGAACCTTATTATATACTACTACAGTTCCTTACGAATTTCGACACGTCATGGATAGATGGCAGTTTCAATAATTCAAGTAAAGAAGATTAAACTTATTAATAAACAGTCTTTAATTTCGTACTGCTATTATTATTTTGGCCATAACTGTATGTATATGCGAATGTATATAAATAGACATAGGTACTTTGCTTCAAGTTGAATTTTAATTAGATGAATGCGAACATGCCGTTTGATGGACGACGGACGTTTGGTGGATACAGAGAAGAGGTATACTAACAGCCACTCACCGTAACAGGAAAGGTGGCGAATGGAATTTTAAAACAGGCATCGGAGTGCGATAGTACAAGAGTAGAATAACACGTGCTTGTTTGTACAGGAACGCACCGGGACGATAAATTACTATAGGCAAAACGATTGTGCGTTTAGATTCGTGAATGTATTTGTGTTTGCCTTCTGTTCAAGTAACGTAGAAGATGTATATGTTTGGGTAACGGGAGCGTAATATAAGACGTGCTAAGTACTACCACACTTCCTCAGTATTAGTTTAGAGAAGAACAACATGAAAGGGCTAAGTTAAAACTTCGACTAGCGGCATGGAGTTTCAAGTGCTTGATTGTGTATGTTTGTGTAATTCCGTTTCGCGCTGTACCAGGTTTAGAGGGAAGATATTAAATCTAATTTTGTTTGTGTTTATATTACCGAAGAGGAACTCACATTCTTCCTTATCATATTTATCGTACTTGCATAATAATCCAGCTTAAACTTGACATACTCTAGGATTGCATATGTGATTTTATTGATGTTTATGTGTTGCTGCTTTTTCCTAGTGTTTTCAACTAAGAAAGTGTGTACCAATCGTCGCTGTTGATCATAGTTTACCTGTTACGTTTACCGATTTTACGTTGCTACTTATTTTCATCATTATAAAACATTAAAATAGGTGTAACGCCAATACTAAAGCTATAATTGTAGTTGCGGATATATTTACCTCACTTATATCACACAAAGTAGTAAGCTTGTATTTCCCTTTAATGTTCTCGTTGTAATTAATATACACATTTAGTACTATGTGCATTCGTTACGATAATGAACATACTATTACCCATTCTACGCCATCAGTTAATCAATTAAGACCAATTCGCTAAATACATGTACAGACTAATCGAATATTCTATTTCAATCCTAAATTAGCAGCACAGACGTGCATTTATTTGCGCAAATGGTTCCACTGGCTACCTCTCAACACAAATTTCATTTAATTGCATACAAATAGACCAAGCACAAAAAATAATACACCATGTAAAGCAACGGAATCATGTTAAAAACATGGTTTGCTGATTGCCATGTATATGTATTAGTTATCTGAACATACTTTTTCCGCAAACATAACACGATTCATCCCTATTGTAGCTTTCTATATGTATCACTCTATAAGCCAATCGGAAATAGACATGGATACAACGATAATATAAGAAATGAAAGCAATAATAGTCCAGGCCTAACCTTGTCGTATATCATCGGTTTCCAATTACACCATATCTATCAGGATGTTACACGAATGACAGGAACAGACACACGGACTATTGTTTTACCAGCGTACTCTGTTATACTGCCAATATTGTCGTAGTAGAGTGACATCTCTCGGCGTGGCTTTGTACGACCGTCAAAAGTCCCCAAATTCGTACGCGAAGGGTTTGGCGATTGTCCAGCTCTCAATCACACGTATAGTTCGCAATCGAAACACTTCTCTGCACATCTTTTGTATACGGTTTTCTAAATGGAACCGCTTCGTATAGGTGGGCGAGTCATTGAATTCGAATTCGGGCAATGTGTTCGAAATTTCGAAGTGAATGCGTAAAAATCGGCTGTTTGGAAACGTGCTTTCAGTTAGAAGTAATTACAAATTTCAATGAGTAAGGGAGTTTCAAACGAAGGTGAGGACGAGAGTATAGGGGCCCGCCTTTAACCGGGCGGATAATATAAAAGGACGTTATTTGCGGTTTGAATGGAACTGCGTCCAAATAATAGTTACACAAGACTTTTTAAACTAAGGCATAACATTTCAGATTGTATAAAAGTTCTATCTTGTATTTCTGACAAATGTTGGACATGATAACCGATTCCTATACAGATTACTATTGACATAAATATAAAAAATATGTAATACTATATGAGGCATTCGGATATGCTAAGCATTGTTCTGGATTCGGTATTAAGGCCGGCTTGTCGTATTCAGGTATAGAGGTATATACAGAGTGTATTTGAAATAAAAGTAAAGCCTATGAAAGATATTATTTTATTAAACTTAAATCCAAAATATTTTGCGCAAATTCCTTCCCAGTCTCGAGAAAAAAAATCGAACGAATATATGTATGTATAGCGGAGGGCAGGTGCAGCGACAGGAGATATTTAACGTGTGCATTATTGAACTCTTCATTCAAAGCTATTTAAAAAAACTGACACATCAGTATTATCTTGTAGTTTTTATAACATCGGCAGCTGTTATTGCATTAGATTGATCGTGGTGAACATTCTCGATTCAATAGGCGGCGCATATTACAATTTATAAGGTAGATTTTAATTTTGGCATTCGCGTCGTAATTGAACAAAATTTTTTTGAATTTATATTCTACATAATTGTATCTTACCATTCTTAATATTTTTTACTTTTATTTCAAATACACCCTGTATAACATTGATAAGAATACGGAAGGGTGTGACAACTAAACTGATCAACACTCAATGTGTCGAGTTTTTTGCAGATTATGCTACAGGTGAACTCGCTGTGGTGATATCTGTAATGTAGGATGCTCTCCTGTTTCTGGACGCAAAAGTCTAGCCGCTTTCATCAAAATCTTCAAATCATCTTAGCAAATCACTCTTTCCAATGCCCGTGTTTTTAAATGTAGGTAGGTAAAATACAAAGTAGTCAGAGAAAGGGATTGCAGTGTGTGGCGAGAGTTGTGACTGAATGGTGATATGTATGTATTGAGTTGCACTGTAGCAGTTCATGCGCATAACCACCAGTAAACGCAGTTCCTCCAGTTTTGAAGTAAACACATCATCTGCTCAAGACAGAGTTGGGACGTCTACGCGCATTTTAGGCAGTAGATTTGGAATTGCGCATAGGACTGTTGGGAATTCTGACTAAAAGTGGATTAGAATATCGAAAAATAAAGAACTGTCCCAAATACATCGCAACTCAATTAGAAAGAATCCCCAGATGCTGCGGAACACTAAGGCGTCAAGATTTTATTGGCAACAGATGAAAAATATCTTATATTATTCAATTCGGAAATAAAGGGTAACGATGGTTTGTACACGTCCAAGATTGCAGTATTGACAATATAAAATTAAAACCGAAAGCGAAATTTGCCGACAAGATTATGGTCTGGTACGCTATGTCTCAAGCAGGAATTTCAAGATTTTACGTTGGGAGAATTAAATGCGAAACTGTTGATGCAGACGTCTATGTTTGCAAATACAATAAATTGATAAATTTCATTAATATATCCCTCAGAACTGAACATAACGTGAATTATGTATCTAAGGAAGACAATTCTCCAACGTACCCTAGGCGCGCCCTATTGGGAGTTTTGGGGTCACTGTATAGGAAAGTTAATGACAAGGGCTGGGAAGCCCAGAATGAAGCACAGTTACGGGCCAAGAGATCCGAGTAGTGGATATAAACATCTTCCAGAGAATGACGAGGAGAATTTTACCAAAATTTCGCGTCATTGAGCACCACTCATTCTTATCAGTTTTCTGAACTTAGTTTTTGTCTAAAACAATGGTGTATAATAATTTCTCAATGTTTATGGTTTGACAAAACTCACTACTAATCGATTTTTACCTTTGATTTTTCTCAAAACTTATGTTCCATACGTTAGGTTGATAGATTTGTAATACATATTTTATGATCATACATTGAAATAAATAAGTTTGCATACGAATGAGTAGCGAATGGATTGCTTATGACTCTCTTGAGCAAATCTCCACCAAAACATACCCAACCTGAATAGGCGGTAAAAAGTATTTTATTGTACGTAATGATGACAAGAGGTCCACAACACAGACGTATCGTTTTATGCTTTGTATGCTACAAAGTAAAAGTTTCAAATGCTGTTGTCCGTGGATCACAAGCAGTAACCACAACTATTCAAACGGACCAGCATAAAATATATGTATGTATAAGCCATGAAAAGCTATAGAAAAATAAGTTTCGAATATGTTGAAGCGACTCTTGAATGGTTCGATGCCAATGACGTAACATACGTACCTCAGAATTAAGAACCACCTAGAAGACACATCTAGAAAGCTCGAACAATGGAAGACCTTTGGGCTATATTATTTTGTACAGCGCATGATAGCGTTTGGGAAGCTAAAAATCTGGCTTAATTCAAGCATTATATTAAATAGAATATAAGATCAACAGATAATACTGTTGTACTCTCGTTGTAGTTCAATGGATGTAAAATTCTATTTTGAATACATCGATAAAAACGAATTTAAAGTTACTATTTATTCTGTTCGTATGACAACGATAATAATGTCATACTGTCAAGATAATTCCTCCATATACATAGATGCTCAGCGCCATTGATGAGTAATTATTTCTTCACTTCCAGATATATTCTATCCAGGAAGTAACTTTACCACATCGAGTGGTAAGTTATTTCTAATAGAAAACTCGTTGTAATTGATGATAAATGGTAGTCTGATTATAGCTTTGCTGAAATTAATGATTCTGTTATTACCTTTCTTTAAGTTAATCTTGTAACTGTTGAAATAGATTTATTATTTGATTTACATGCCTATTCGTATGATGGTGACTTTTAATTATTGAGGACAAGGCCACATAAAGTATAGTATCAAGTTAGAAGCTCACAACACTTTCCGCACCGTCCCATCTCATCTCAGGACGGTTTACAATAATCGATGACATAGCGAACATGGTTGCACCATGTGATTAAGATGAATGAACGTCTTGTTTCAGAAGTATGTAGTATTTATATGCAGCAAAATGTATAGTCAATAACATATTTGGGTTGATGTAGAATGTCTTCCTACCATTTCTAATCTTTGAGAAACATTACTTCATTATATGCGTTCACTAGTTCAAATCAATCTAGAATACGCTCAATCCGTGACCATACCAATAAATACGGTAAGAAACGTCTAGCAATGCTTTACTTAATAATATCCGATGGAAGTTCTGTCTATTCGACCATATACACACAAACACGAACAGGCACACACAGAGCAAGAAGGAATCGAATCCGCTTCTCCTTCGTTCCGGAAACTCGATTATTCGTCTCGAGCAAACTAATTATGTGGTGCATTACACTGTCAGCTCATATTTACGTGAGAATGCCCCGGCCCGGGCTTTGTAAGGGCAGCCGGAATTCGATTACGTCGATGTGTCTGTTCGGATGGAGATGTAGATGCGTTCGGGAAAAGGAATATGTAGTCTATAATGGAGTACAAAAGAGATTTCACCAATGTATACTTACATGCGAAATTCGAACGACGTACCAGCGGAATGGCGGTCGGTAGTCATCCCAAACTGGTAATCTGTATTCTCTAAATTAGGTTAGACGTAAACAGTGTCTTTAGTATAAGCTGAAGTTTACGGCTAGTGTTCATCAATTCACTCGTGAATTTAGTGAACAAAAGCATTTGAACAAAGTTGTATTTGATAATTGGGGTTTACTACGAAATAATAAGTAGGCAAAACCAAAAATAATGGAATAAACTTAGCAGGTCAAGTTCCCCAATGCATTGTTTCATATTTGTATGATTAAAAGAAATTGTCTGTAAATTATATGGACAGTTAAAATGATATATCGTAGTTAATTCTACAATATATGATTAACGAAAGTAGATAAGCCTCCCGTATAATACGGATAACCATTAAATTTCCAAACAACTGTCTATGCTACACTATCTGTTATTATTATTAATGTAAACACTGAGAAACTAAATTTCCAGCTCGGATACGTACAGTAATAACGAAACTACGTTCAAAGGATACAGCAGGTACATTAACGCTTGAATAATTAATCTAGCAGTAAACACACCCCTGACCCTTGCTTAAACGCAAAGTAATGTTGGGTCAGCTGCATATCTTTAGCAGATCGATTACGTCCATGAAGAGTTTGAACTTGATCAAAAAGGTTCCTTAATTACTAAGTCTCTTGTGTGTTTTGCAAGGGTAGCTATTTTTTCAACTTCTATCTCTGGGAATGGATTTCTTTATTTCATTAGCCTTTATGATTTCCGAAGACCCGCGTTTCTGCTTGCAAATTTCGTTAGGTGTTTCTGTTAATTACTGATGACGAGAGAGAGTTAGACAGCATGAAACCTATTGTAAATATATTTACTCCAACTTTATGTTGGAATAATAAATGATTTATTAGAATATTCATGTTGTCGTCTCTTAAATCTAGCCAATTAATCCAGCTTTTAGAATTAGTTGCTTTTTAACACCTCACCATTTATATTGCAGTTATTACTGCAAAGTCTTCCGCACAGTTTCATCGCAATTATTAGAATTCCCTTTTAACTTGTAACGTTAAAGTAGGAGAAATGTGCGCTGCCTCTGAGTCGTTTCAGGAAGTTATTTACACTTGGAGTAGCGAAAGGTTCGTTCTCTCACGAGGCGTGTACATTACTGATTGTGAGAGCAAAAAAATAGCAGAAACCGGAGACAGACGGTGTTGCAAACTTTTACTATGACTTTTGCTCCAATATAAAAGTACAGCGCAAGATGTGAGTAATAACGTGCACATCTGCACGGAATAGATCCACTCGTAAAATGGCTTTTTCCAATTCGTTATCTAAACTTTGTCGTCTAGCTGGCGGGGTATTGCAAGTCTTCTCTTACCATGTGTCTTATAACTTTTGAGACCAGTTGGACCTTGGTCAAAATGCTGCCATCGCACGGTGCAATAGCGAACATAAAACACTTACTAGAACAGAAATATAATTAAGATAACGTGATTAGTTTGTTGAATGTGAGAGTTACTTGCAGATATTGCAAGTATTTTTAAAACAATGAACATCGACAGCAGATGGAATCTTCTTTGTTCATGTTTCTACTATGCTATGGGACGGCTGCTGTTATTTGTATGTAATAGGTATGTGTTAGATTAATATTTCTTATCTGTAGTAATCAGTACGCTTTACTATCCTTTTAATACGTAGGCATTGCAGGCATACATGATACTTTGTAGGCATGTACTGATACGAGATTACTGCAAATGTCTTTGCAAAACAATAGTAATAATAATGATGGAATTATAAAATAAAATTCTTGGGATACTAGGATATTAGCACTGCTAGTTTCTCTTTTGCTAGAAAGAGAAAAAATTGTCTTATGAGAAGTTGATTGCACTGTTCTCCGCAGAGGATAGATGCCAGAGTTTTTGAAAGCCACATATTTAAAAAATCTTTTCTGCAAAGTTTGATATGTATGCAGACATATATCGCATACCAAATTGTAGATGCGTATTCCAATTTAGATCGAAAAAGAGCGTAATACAACATTCTTATTGCATTCGCAGTTGCAAATCCTCTACAAGATTTAATAATGAGTATGCGTGGCCGATGAACAAATGGTAGCTGTATGGCCAAACAGAACACCTAAATCCCAAATCTCTGTCTGCTATGGAATAGTGATATTATCCAATCTAGGAAATAAAGAATTCTTTAACGTAGTGTAGGTTGCCGCTGCACATTTATCGATACTAATCTTTATCATATTTTCACTGCATTGGTCGTTGGTGATGTATGTATAGATCGCCTTGCAGAGATTCATAGTCCCTCACGGACATTATTTCTCAAAAGAGATCATCCGAAAACATTGGATTTCAACATAGGCAGACATTAGTCTATAGTGTAAACATTGAATAGTAACGGTCCCACGTTCGAGCCCTGCGGCACTCCGTAACAGGCAGTAAGGATTGTAGGGTCATAGCTACTGTAGCAGACGTCACACGAACGATTGTCAAGGTAGGAGGTTATTAAGTTAGTAATTCCGCTTGGAAAGCTAGCCAAGTATGTTTACATGCTGATATGCCATGATCGATGGTGTCAAAAGCCTTGACAAAGTCAGTGTACAATACATCAACTTGCTCTTGCAAATCCAGTAAGGTTACTAATAGTTGATCTTCCATGAATAAAACCAAGAAGATAGGTAACAGCGAATGCAGTTGTAGGTATAATCTATGTTGACGAAGATGTTCAAACATTTTAGAGTAGCTGGATGAAATTGCAACAGGCCTATAGTTCTGAATATGGCTTCTGCTACCTTTCTTAAATATAGGATTAATGCTGCTACCCTTCCAGGCATCCAGAAACGTGCTTGTCCGAAGAGCCGGGTTAAATATCAATCACAACGGAGTACAGAGGATAAGAGCGCAATCTCAAATTAAAAAATTGGGTAAGCCATTAAGGCTCGAGGTGAAGTCTCCTTTAATGCGCTTGATGGCTGATCTCATTTCGTCAGAGGTAAAGAAAAATTGACTGCAAGTGATTTGCGTTTGCAGAAAGATTCAGTAGTAATAAGTGCTGGTGGATGGTACACTTTATCGAAATTCTTAGCAAATATTTCCAATGGATAATTCTTTGTCAGCAAATCTCATTTGTGTCACTAGAGATCATATGCTCTATGCGAGTTCTATGTAAATCATAAGCCTTACTTGCTTCTATTTTGGCCAGCAAACCTACTCGAACTTGAACGCCCATCTTCAACGGTAATATTCCAGTAGTAAGACAATCAAAACTGTGGTAGTCCGACAAGCAATACGGCTTGAAAGCCACTAACCAGCGCCCTCCAACAAATATGATTTTGCTCATCTTGATCAGACGCATCTAGAACCGGTTAACGTTGCAGCCAATGCTCCCGAGAAGATCATAAGTTTCTTCACTAATTTGAAGATCAATTGTAACTAAAGATTAAGGATATTCGCAATGGATTTCCTTGGTCGCAGAGAAGTGTACCCATTGAAATAATTACTTGTCATTAATGTAATGTTTTAGTTGTCTGTAGCAGCAAGTATTTGCCTATTTTCTTAAATAAGAAACTTAACTTGGCGTTTATATTCAAAGAAAATGTGCATAGCCAATAACCGGTTCGGTTATACAACTCTTTATCTACATGCCTGTGTAGCGACTGTAATTAACTAGTAGTCTATCATTACTGTCTTCGAGTAACAACTCTAACATGAAACATCTAATTCGAGTTAAATTAGAGTCTGAATTCATTAGAACTTCACTTGTATTCGTTCATATATGTATGAACGAATTTAATTGTTTCTGTAGTTATAATACTTACACTTTTTTTATAGATTAAACATTTTTAACCTAAAATATACGAGAATTATTATGTAAACACAGAAGTACATACTAGATTTTAAAGCCAGAAACATGTGTAATTTATATGTGTTGCAGTCGTGAATCACATTACAAATGCGATCAATATCCTTTACAAATACCAACACCAGCAGCTGATATATTGAAAACAATTCTCTTCGATGTTTGATTAAATTTTATAGACACAATAAAGTGCATACAAAAATAGTAGAAACATAATACATACATACATTCGTACCACACGTATACAAATATAAATCTAGTAAATCATAAACCAACAACGAATATTTCAATATGAACGTGCCGGTAATATTAATTATAATAATTAAAAATTAACGATTTATTGGCAGCACAATCCTGACAAGGGATCGGACTATTAAATTAAAAACATACTATCATAGCTGTAGGAACGTGAAATAATTTATTATTAGTCGATATCCGTGACCGACACTCGTTTTATGTACATGCGAACAGAATGATCAGTGGTTTCAAAGGATTGAAACTTGGAGCTGTAGCAGATTACGTGATTTAGTGAATAACGTCTACCCTGTTTCGAACATAAAATACCTGTTAGATAAAATAGATAGAAGCTAGGAAATGAAACAGGGTTGTGAATTTGAGTGAAAACTACCGCAGTATGACGCTATGCAGCGCTTATTCTTTATCCTTCGTGAAAATATGCTTGCTCTGCGTATTTTAATTAAAATTGAATCGCTGTTTTGATGATCCTTTATCTATTAAATTTACATATTTCATTTGGAATACCATTTTAACGCAGAACTATTAATTATCTTCGTTGCGGTTTTTATTTCTAATTATATCCCAACCAGATTTATTTATTTTCCTTTTATAATCACTATTACATAAAATTTTTATGTATGATTTATCTTCGGTCATTAATTTGAAATATTAAGTATGTACAGTATTTAATGACTGTATAATCATCAATACACTGTAACGCATAACATAACCGCGGAAACTGCTTTGTCTAAGCATTCTAAAGAATTACGACATAACTTTGATTTTGAAAATGTTAAGATATTAAAAAATATGAAATGATATACATTAAAAAAGAAAATAACGCGGTCAATTTTAGAACAGCTATAGAAAATTTTGGTATTATTTATAATAATTTACTCACCTAATCACGCCTGAATTTTATCAAATTAAGCTCGTGACTAGGTTTTTTTGCCGTGTTTCTCCCTAGTCCTTGAACAGAATTGTTAGAGCTTGACAAAAAAATACATTGATATAAAGACCAATATTCTTATGATTATAAATTTACATTTATTTCAAAAGTATCTTAAATTGTCCACTGTATATTGTAAACATAGTCCTATATATCACTGAATTTTTTTATCTGTAGATGATTTTGTTGATAGACATGGCTAGTTATTTATTTATTATTTCACACGAATTAAATGCCAATTTTATTCCACTGACTTGAAGTTGTAATGAAAATCAAATTAATATTGTAACTGTTTTGGAATAAATTTGATATTTATTCGAATTAGAGTGTTGTAATTGACCTAGAAGTGGAAAAAATATCAGAAAAATAAGATAAGTAAAAAAAAGGTCATAAGAATACGTATACTAATTATCTCTAACGTATCTAACAATATTATTATTTTTCAACATAGCCCTCAAAACTCACGTCTTGATCCTCTGATTGCGATTAAATTTAGTTTTCCCAAGACTTTCGAAAGTTTCGGAATTGTTGAAATAAGCAAAACTCACTATGACCTAGGTCAGGTGAGTATGGTGGATGGGCCATCCGCTCAAAACCTGCATTGATAATTACACTTGACGAAACAAAGCTGTTATGCACTGCAGCATTATCCTGATGACACAAAATTTCACGCACCAACTTTCCTCTTCCTTTTTCTTTGATGGAATCGTGAGGTTGGTTAATTAGTGTGGCCTAATACTGTTCTCTATTCCCCTGTCATCACAGAAAGTGGTGGCCATAATCTTACTTGCCAAAGGTTTAACCATAAACTTGTGTGGTGGTGGAGATCTTAGATGTCACCACGCCTTCCTTTGTACTTTCGGAATTTAGCAGATTTGAATCCACCTTGCAACTGTAACAAAGCGATCCAGAAATTGGGTTATTAAGCAAGATTAAATTCGCATCTGAAGTTGTAGCTCTCTTTCGCTTTTGTTCTGGTGTCAACCCATCTTCCAGACACCTTGTGAGGTTCTAAATTGTCGGTGATCATTGTTCCAATTGTATCGTCTAAAGAGTCTGTTATCTCTGCTAAATGTCTAGTAGTTAACCAACGATTTTGTTTAATCAAGTGACAGACACGATCAGCATTGAGGTCGACCAGCACCTTTTGCCGGTTTGCAAGTTGTTCTTCCACATCGAAATTTTCGAGACCGATTCTTCACCAGGTGATATGAAGGCTCATCATCATCAAGTACACTAATCGTATCTTAATAAATTTGTTGTGGCGCTAAAGCTTCCTTTTGCAGATATTTACTGACAGCGTGAATTCGTTTTTCTCCAATTTTCAAAATCTTTGAGCACCTTCTATTCTAACTTTGTAACAAATACAAACTAAACGACTCCAACATTGACACTCTGTTTGACAGATAGATAACTCATAAATGGTGTAATGGTTATTTCAACGCCTACTATACTAGGGACAGTAAATATTGTACTCACATCTCACGCAACATTTACAACCAAAGAGTGTTTAGTTTGCATGAGATTTTTGTCTTATCTTCTTTTGGATGGGCATATTTGTCTACTCAAAGACTACGTAATGACGCTGTACTGTTCAAAATTAATCCATTTTATAGACCGCTTAATCCCATGGCTTTCATCCGATGCTTAGTGAATCGCGTTCTCCTTCTTCTAGAGATAATATTGGTTTGAGAATCCTCTTTCATACATACATACTTATGTATGAATGTACTGTAAACACGTTGTATAATCAAGAACGCATAAACAGTGCTTTAAACTAATGACATAAGCCGCCGTTACTAAACCATTTTTTTACAACTTTTCCAAATTGACAACTCCTTCGGCCTCCGTTTTATTACAGGAAATTAACGACCTATAAGGTTATTAAGCTGCAAATTAATGTTGCTTATTTTCGCATATTTATACCAGCCAATATACCGGCCAATTTATTTATATAGTATTAACAAGCCGCATGTATGCATGTATTATGGCCGCATTATCCGTGTATGCAGAACGTAATCGAAACTCAGCAGCATGTGCAAATGAGCCGTTGGGTACATGTTAGCAGATACCGCTTTAAGGGAAAGTTATTTTTATATCTCTTCTCTTCTTGCGACGGGGATATGCCTCACGTATCATTTCTTTTTGTTATGTGCAAAGAGACTCGAGAAAAACGTAGAACAACCGACCAAGCGCGGCGGGTTACCTTACACGAGCCAGCCGCATATATTATTATTCCCGGTAATTCGTGTCGTAAAGGATGATGACCTGCGATGGCCTTCAACAATCGTATATTCTGCACACGTTGACCGCACTTACACATCACGAATAGCCATTGCGTAAGGATAAGAAGCGGTTATGATGATGGCACCGGTGCGTATTTCTGGAGCTATATGGACATTGCGACAGTTGCGTTGCTATCTAATTCTCTAGCCTTAAGTGCTCGTATTCGGTATCTTCTTTATATTATTATGCTTTTATAGTTCTGTTACACGAAGCCTAGTGCTTTGCCTCCAGTCTAACAAGTCACCAGTGTTTGTTCAGTAATACATGTCTGATTATTTTGACGGGATAAGACAGCAGGAAGAATGTAAACGATTCTGTGGGGTGTCTAATGCGTAATTAAAACCTTAATGGCCAAAAACGTGGTAAAATAATTTCCACAGATTTTATAATAAGTGCGATAATTAATATTAACATATGTTATTTTGTTTCAGGTAAGAAGAAAGTACATCCATATATATTTGCCAAACTCTCAGCTCTATACATATTTTTTGCATGGTAAGCCCAAATTATTTATATCTACAGTTGAATAAATCCTGGTTGTTCCATATATTGATTATATTGATTGAACTTTTTTTAAAGAACAAATTGTTAGGTTAAGACTGTGGATATATCAATCATATATCCTTCGAATGTGGGAGAAAAACACAACAATAGGAATAGTCTCTTAGCAAATCAAAACAAGATTTCTAATATAGATGTTGTAGGCTTTAGCAACCTTGATGTAAACCTGGAGTGCGATAAATATGTGAGCTTCTATTTCTTGGTTTAATAATTAATTTCTTGGAGAACTAAGTATTTGCTGTCTCCTGTCATTTTGCATATTATAGTAACATACACTCAGTAGTTGAAAGTAGCAAACAGTGTAACACGAAAGTCAGCTATAAACTCCTTATTTCACCTAAAAATCTATTAAAAATTCACTTACACTTTTACCACGGTCCTTATTTATTCGTGTTTCATCAACTTCGGTATCTATCCTCCAAAAGATAAATATTAATTGCGGATAAAATACGCCAGCAAAGAGGAAATTCAAGTTAAGTGCCTTATTTGACGGTACCAGTATTTTCGTAGTCAAGTTAACGTCGTCACAAATTCCCAATAAAAATGTTTACGATGGCGTGTCGAGTGGCGGTTGGCCAATCAATAGGTTAATGATCAAAGAGACCTTGAGGACGGAATTAACTCGATTTTACGTATAGATACACAGAGACCGGGAGGGTCATATTTTTTCCGGTAGCGTTTATTGTTTTCGTGCATTTCGTACGAAATGTTGCTCGGTGTATGAATTTACAGAAAGCTCTGTTTGTGTGACCGAAAATACAATACACTCTACTACGAAAAAGTTCAGTTTCCTTTCGGTATAAGATCATTTATCTGGTGACAATCGAATCTTTTTTTTTCGTAGAAGCGTATTACAACTTTAAATAATAGTAATCCTCACTATGCATGTATGCGATTTTAATTTTGTTGACTATTTGCTTATATGAATACTTGTTAAACTTTGAAAGGAACATGTTAGCACTCTTGTTTAAGTACAACAGAGATAGCGTACTAATTAGAACCGATCGATAGTACCAGAATATTAGTTCAATTAAAGCACCATTGAACTCTAAAGCGTATTTAGATTGTGTGAAAAATGTTTTTGTGGCGTTATTGTTTAGCCAGTATGTTTAAATGAGATTAATAAAATAAATAAGTAAAACCGCTAATGGTCGATTTACCGATATTCAACTATATAATCTGAAATAACAACACTGTGGATTGTCCTTGATGGTTATGCAATTGGCAATATTGGCGCTTTTAATTAATTCTAATTCCTCAATTTCATTTCGTTACTATTGTGAATAGCTTTAGGTATTTAAAAAAATCTGCCCCTGAAGTTTTTGATAGAACTAATTCACGATTCTGACACTTCCAACATATATATCAGCCGAACAACTTCATATTATTTATTGGAGCTTGTTATATGATCCAGCTGTACTATATACTATGTAACGAGGAGCTCAAATGGAAAGAAAACCAATTTGGTTTAATATATTAGAGAGAAGAGCAAATAATAGAATCTTTAGATTCCTCAATGGCGTAGAGATGGAGCAAAGTTTACCCATTCCAGTAGAAAGGGCTGAAGGCTACTGATACGTCTGGGAACTGCCGCATCTCTGCCTGAGAGGACCGATTATATAGATTGAAACAAAATTGCTGGCCGTCCTGAGAAAGTCTCCTCCAAGATTTCGACCTCAGATAAAGTTTTTTCGAGAGAAATAAAAAAGGCAGTAACTTTCTCTATGACAGAAAGAACTACAGCTATGAAGAAAATGAAATTGTGGAAGGCACTGATGGTGTATTCCAGGAGTTCTTAAAAAACCTGGAAGACTTGGCTAAGCAGTGACTATTTCTACAAAGACATCTTACTGAACGGCGACATTCTCAACGATTTTAAAAAAATTCAAAATATTAGATTTCATCACACCAGTAAAGCAGGCAGAAAACCCGTCCAGTTACAGATCCATCGCCTTACTGAGCATGCGCTGCAAACTTAGTTATATTATATAGAATTTAGAATATTATATAACAGATGGTCGCTGCGATCAGGTCATTACCTGATCGCAGCAGCCATTGCACTGGGATTACATATGGAATCATGCTTCCAAAAACGTCTGCGAACCTCTTGCGCTTTCATAGATTTATCTTAAATCTTCTCATGCTTGACATTGTAATCTTCTTCCCTTAGAAAATGCTATTGAAATTTTAACTTTTTCGTTTGTACTTTTTTGTTTGTTAGATAAAGGAAAATGTCAACTTTATATAATAGTAATAACAATGGACGTAAAGCAGCAGCTATTGGAAGGAAGCTAGCACTTTATGCAATTGCTTCTGCTTAATACTACCTTTCCCGTATTAGCATTATAGAGTCAGTATTACCATATCCTAACGTCACGAGGAAAATACAAACATTTTAATGAATCTCTCAGACAATATTTACCTATATTCGGAATAATTTTATTCTCCGAGCATCTCCGAAAATTTGTATTTACAATGCAATAAAACCGAGGACGGCGAATTTCACGCTCTGTTTACATTCGCTAGCAGCATCGGGATCAGCGGGCGTTTGCCACCGCGCTGTTCGTATGCCTATACGTCTCCTCCATAAAAGCGGCATTTTATTATTTGGAACTACTTATATTTTATAGGTTATGCGGGCGGTATGCGGAGGACGCGAATCGCGTCGTTCAAAAGATGCAAAGCGATGGTAAAATTGCGACGTTAGGATGAGAGGGCGACGTTTCTCGGCAACCGTTTCTCTAAAATGGAACTCTTCTCGCAGGCGCTCGCGTACTTTGACGGCAGCGGCGGTGTGTTTGCCCTTTTCATGGCTGTTCCGCTGATAAGATTACACATTAAACGACAGGTAAAGAAAGCGTATCTTAGTTGGCCGTTACACAGGCATATTCAACACTTTAATATGTTCCCAGACGCGTTAGTTTATCACGTTTAAGGGCTTTCCAACCATCGAGAAAATTGGAACGATAAAATGAGGTGATTTCGAATGAATACATGCACATTTCATGGTATTTATTTCTTATTGCGTTTTGCATTCGTATAAATTGATAAGCATTTATTTTATCAATATTATTACTAAGATATTCCTGTGGTTTGGGACTGCGTCAATGCCCTTAACGAGGTGGGTTCCCAAAGGAAACTAATTTTGGCCTGGGTTTCCCGCCACGAGGGCGTGAAGGGAAATGAGGCGGCAGACGATTT
>ML217255.1:0-15091 GCA_004785975.1 Popillia japonica
ACGAATCGATTTTAATCAAAATCCGCAATAGCAGTTACGGTAATTTTTGCTTTAAGCGATGTAAGGGGAGGGGTTGGTTTTTTGCTAGTCTACATACTTTATAATTTATAATTTTGGTGAAGTTGGTAACCAAATTGGTTGCCAAATTTATCTGATGTATTGGGGAATCAAAACCAGAACGTCGCCAACAGAGGATTATGCTTCCAAACTTGAAGATTATAAAGGAATTCTGCACTTGGGACTTTTAGCAAACTCGCCAAATTGAGTCATGTAATAAAGGCAAAGTGGGGCTAATATGTATTGGGGCACCCAAAGGGTGTTTCCCATGATGTCTACATCATTGATGAGTCGTCAAAAATTATTGGAACTGGATCGGGATGTGTTGATAGCCTTGATATTGCATCTTCAGATTACCATTTATTTCGTTCCATGCAGAACTCCCGAAATGCTACAGACCCATTGCTTACTAGCTTGCTAAATATGCCCCAAACCTGTCTTATAGTGTTTAGGTTTGGTAAACATCCTGGCCAATCCAACTAAGTATCGATGATGCTAATAACAGGACCAACGGGATAACAGAGTTCAATAATAATGTTTGTAATATATCGTTGATACAGTTTAGGACCATCTCTGCTCACGGGCACACAAGTTCCCTGCGAAGTTTTAAGGAAATCCCAACCCATATCCTAATAGAGCCTCTTATAGGATTCTATGATTTATTCTTCTCCACAACCGTATAACCAGAACTTAGACTCATTAGTTAGCAAATTATAGCTTTGATGATTGATGAGTTAGTAACGATTTTACTCCATGAGCTAGTATACAGCTAATTCTAAATATGTTATGTTAAGCTAGTTGTCTGGCTTCTTCTCTACCACTTTGGTCTTTGTAGTCTTCAATTTTTGCTCATAATTTTGGCTCTGCTCTGCAAATTTAGGCACGAGCTATAAATTTGGGCTTTAGCCAGTTAAGAGCAAGCAAGATCCTTTAGACTATCATCTAGCTAGAAAGTATGTAGTTTGTGGTATTGTATACCTTTTTTATGACCCAATCACGGCTTCTATACCCTTTCCCTCTCCTCCCCAACTCCTCCTTCCTCACCCCCCTCAGTGTGCGGGTCGTTCCTAGAGAAGATGGTAGTTTGTCTGTGTCCAGCTCTTTTATTTGTGAACTAATGGATTCCATGACTGAGTAACACTTGCCAAACTGCGTCTGACCAGCGTAGGCCATCCCAGCTTCGTTCAATGTTGGTACAACAAAGGCTCTGTGTAATTGAACATTTTTGCTATTGGGGGGTACACTTTCTTAGCGATCTGGTGGGACAGGACCAAATCGACGTACTGTATGTCAAAATCAGCCGGAGAAATATTGTGAAGATTAACATCATAAACCACAAATTGAATTGGTTTTTTGAATATTACAGGGGCGTCAGATCCCAGCCAACCCTTAACGAATTTTGATGAGACCATTCGAGCATTTTGGCGGAACGTTAGCCTTGTGTCTGACGCTATCCCACTTTTTAGCGAAATCTGCTATTAAACACGCCCTTTTTACTCTACCTTCAACATAACATCGATTTTATTGTCATAACATTATTAAAAAAAAAACTCGTAAGATACCTCTTTCCTATTGATCGGATATTTTTAAAACGTATGGCCATTGACTTCGTACGATACAATGGTCTAATGTAGTTCAAGGTCGTATAAACATATGACGCTTGGCTTGCAGCTGTGCTTCTATTGAATACGTGTACAGTATAGCGTAAGAGAAATTACACCACTCTTCCGTTTCAATGTATTAAATAATTCGTTTTCGTCGTTTTTTTCAGTTATTTTCAACTCTAAATTTTTGATATGGTTTTTTTGGTTATTTAAGAAGCAATATGGATGAGTTTTCTTGTACAGTTTGACCAAATAAGGTTTTTAGAATTTTTTTTTTCTCGTTTACGCTTACAGATAGATCTAAGGTGTATTATATGTTTTTGTTTCTAAATCATTGTAGCTATCATCCCTTAAAAGCATGCTTTGTATATCGCGGACACCCTGCCTGTATGTATCTACTAAACTTTTACCAAATTGTTATAAAAATTCATGTCTTCTTTGTTACAGACTTCATGTCTCTCCTAAAACCACCGGATCACATGGACAACGATGTCAACCAAAACGACAGTAAGAAAGTGACGTTGGACGGTGCTCCATCAGCATTACCGAAAATCTTCGTAGAGAAAATACCCACCGCTAAAAGAAAATTCAGTCTGACAGCTGCACTCCACGCTAATCTACTAGGCGTTACCCCTTTGAAAGTCGATGAACCACCGAGTAATTTTAACACGAAACGGAGATTCAGCAACGTCGGAGATGTTGTCTCGCGTAAGTTATCAACAACAATCGGATGGCGGACCCCTAGCGTACCGCCCGACGAGGTGATAGCCCAAGGGAGAGTCTTGTGCGGCCAATATATTAGAAATAGGCTGAAAAGATCCGGTATATTTAGTAAAAAATTAGGATTATATCGTCTACGTAGTATGGTAGGGACTTCTAGTGCCATTATAGTTCGGGAAGTGTTTCCTAGTTTAGTATGTGCAGGAACGGAAATCGAAAGACTGCATCCGAAATTGTATACTAACGTAGCCAGGCAAGCTAGTATGTCGCCCGGTGGTGTTCTAGTGTCTGATAAGGCAGCTGCGACGTTATTGTCGGCAATCGGACATGATCTCTTCAAAGCGGACATTACGTGGGGTAAGGTGGTGTCCATATTTGCGGTTGCCGGCGGATTGGCTGTGGATTGCGTATGCCAAGGTCATCCCGAATATCTTCACGGATTAATGGAAGGTATGGTGGAGGTTTTGGAAGAGTCTTTAGCCGATTGGGTTGCCATGAATGGTGGATGGGTAGGTATAAGAACATTACCTTTTTGCTTTCTATAAAAGTTTTCAGAGCTCTTTACATGACGGTACCAGATTGTTAAGACCTTTTAATTAGCAAGACTCTGTATAAATGTAAAAAGAAATCAGAATCTAGGAATTCAGCTATAATTTTCTGATTATCATCATCGCTCCAAATATAGACATTTTAGAGCAATTTATCGACGCCATTAGCATTCCATTAATGACATTACATCCATTAAGCAGCATGATTAAAATGTAAAACCTCTACTAAAACTAGTTACGAGCACGAAATATGTTCGTTTATTTGATTTGAGTCGGCAATAAATTTAATATGTTGGTAGAATTGAATTTATAACGAGATAAACTAAAACAAATATTTTACTACCTAATTTTTTTTAATAACATAAACATAGGATAATAAAAAAGTAAATCATTATCGAGTGAATTCGCTCGGGCAGCCGGCCAACTTTCACAATTGTCATAAAAGTTGCCAACACTGCATTTTATGTTCTCTCCAACAGCACAATTAGGTCGATTGTTTTAAATTCGTTATTTACAATTTTATGTTAAAAGCTTTTATTAACACAATTTAATTAATTAATTTCTCCATTTTTTTCCAGACCGGTTTAAGCAATCAATGTAGATCTCCAGATGAAGATATTTCGCTAACGGAATACGCCTCCATATTTTTAATGGCCCTCGTAGGATTACTCATAGCTTACCTGATAATACTGTTTTTCTGGGAAGTCCTGTTTCCGACGAAAAAGATGTCACTCGACTGAAAGCGTAGTTAACGAAATCGAATCGGTATTACAGTAAAAAGGATCATATTAAAAGAAGAGACAACTTATGATATCTATCGTTAGATGAGAATATAGATCATGTGTCGTATTTGATAACTATAGCACAAATAATGTGTAGAAACACTGTCCAACATCTTGTAGAAGAATCATAATCCATATTGGCAATAACTTACTTCATTCTTATGCATGATGATGTAAAGATGTGTTTAATATTTTAATTCTTCATTTTTCTGTGTATTTTGACAGGTACCTTTTTAGCCTTTCCCAAAAATAAATTTCCATGTGAGACATCGATTATTTTCTGACAAAATTAGAAAAAAAATAAAAGCAATAAAGATAAACGAAGTACATATACTGTGTTTTATTTATTGAATTCTATTTTGTAAACTATATACATATTATCAAACAGCGCCATCTACTTGGTTTAAACGGTGACATTTTACTTCTAGAAAATCAGGCAACCAAAGATACACCTAACAAGTACTGTTAACAGATCATAGAGTCCACTGGTGCAGCTGACGCCACTATGACCTTTTAAATGCGAATAAAGTTCTAAACGTCAAAATGACGTTCTAAACCAACCAAACTTGATAAATGACGTATAAAGTGACCTATAGAAGCACTAAAAACGACTGGAAACTAAAATAAATTTATTCCTATTAAATTTATTCAAGCTTAAAAAACATTCAAAAAACATTATATTTTATAATATAACAGAAATTAAATCTTAACTCCATGCAAATATATTAAACTGTATATTATGTTTGTTTGTCATTAATATTTTGGTTTTACCAACAAACATTTTATACTTTAATTCCTCTTCCTTTTATTGTGGTCATTATTAAAATTGCCTTTCCTTTTCCGTCCTTTCCTCTTCCTCATCTCGGCGACTGCATCAGCAGTTTTCTTTAAGTACTCGTCTTCTTCTTCATCCTGTAACACCCTTAACGTCAAGTTAATTTCACCAATTTCCAATTTTCCGTCTGTTAACTTCTTATGCAATTCAACTGCGTCGTTCTCATTCTTTAGGCGGATGTAACCTTCGGTGTCGCCCTTTTTGTAATCTATGAAAGCTGGTTCCATTTCGCATTGTTCACTGATTTTTTCTTTAATTTCTTCTCGTGTTAATGTCTGGTCGTCGGCAATACCTGTAAAATGTAAAATTGTGCCTTTCGGTATGTCAATTTTGTTTTCCTCTTTTGCTTTCGCAATTTTAGCTTCCTGTTTCTGTTTCTTTGAATTTCGACGGGTTTCGACTTCTTCTTTCTTTTCTTTATAATAATCTTCCTGCCATTTTCTTATTAACTCAACATTTTTGTATTTTATACTTTCGGCTTCGATAAATTTCTTGCATAATTCAACAGTTTCAAAGATTATAAAACAGGAACCTTTAAATTTATTTTCTTTAGTCGCAACATCTAAATAACTGCGTTTTCCACATGATTCGATAGGACCGTATTCTTCAAGGAAACTTACTATATCATCTAATTCCTCAGTTTTCGGAAATCCTTTCGCATAAGCTACCAAAACCAATAATAAATAAGATACGATATTACAGATTGTATGATAAATTCTAACCTGTTCGGCTGCGTAGCTCTTTTTGGCGGTCCTCGTTTAATTCTGGGGCAGCTTTTTCAGGATTCCTCCTCAGTTTTTTCTTATCCTCACTAACCGCAACTAGGCCACTTTTGGAATTCTCAATTGCTTTGACGATAACTTCTTCGTCTGTGGTTAAACTTGCTAATCTTTTGAACGTTAACAACACTTCTAAAGAGACCCATCCATCATCTTCTTTAATTTTCTCTTGCATAAACTTGTCGCGAGGTAAATTAATGTCACCGAAATAATATTCGATTTGTTTGATTATTTTATTTTCCAAATTATCGGTCATTGTAACGATTTATACGGCACTTTATCAAAAAATCAACACGTGCATAAACATACAAGCTCAGCAGCATAGTTGAGCATAGTAATGAAATTAGGAATGTAAGTTCAGTAGATTGTAGCGCTATCTATTTAAAGTTTTAGGAGATTTAATATGGTAATTCAGATAGTTGTAATAAGATCAAGAAATATTCCGATTAAAACGAATTTAAATAGTATTTAGATCATTCAAGAATACTTATCTAATTTAGAAAGTTATGTAAGTCAAAATTCCTATCCAGATCAGGTTTAGTTGGAATCCGATGTTGACGATGTTGTTGTTGTAATGACAAATTAATTGAACTTTAAGAATCCGTAATGATATTTAAACTACCTAAATATCAAAGTTCTGTAGAAATCATTCGTTACATTGATATTACTGGAATTGCAATTATTACTCAATAAAAGTTAAAATTAGCGGGCTTGCGCAGTTGGTAACGTAGGTAGGCACAACTGATTTATCTGTCTTTTCTGCGGTGTCTCCCGTCAAGACTGTTGCGGAGCCAATTTTCTATCCAAGAAAATTCTAAACATCCGCCAAAATGAGGATCTACAAAGATATTTTTACAGGTAAATATGATTTATAAATCTTATATTTTTCATTATTATTAATGTTGGACCATTTGCTCTGTTGGAATTATCATGATAAACTTTTAAATACCATCTGTCATCTTTATCTCCGATAGTAAATTATATGCAATTTAATGCTAGATTTTTATCTTTAGAATGCTTTCCCCTAATTCTACATCGTTTAAGTTATAAAATAACTCGTTGGAATAGTGTTAAGATTGTAAATATTTCTACTGTCCTACCAATTTCGTAAAGGTTATGTTCTGTAATATTTTCTTTTTGTAGGTGACGAAATGTTCTCAGACACATATAAAATAAAGCTAGTCGATGAAGTCGTGTACGAAGTTTATGGTAAACTTATTCAGAGAACTCAAGGCGGTGTAGAAATTGCTGGTTTTAACCCATCGGCCGAAGAAGCCGATGAAGGAACAGATGAAGCAGTCGAATCAGGTGTTGATGTAGTTTTAAATCATAGGCTTCAAGAGACATTCATTTTTGGTGATAAAAAATCCTATACAGCCTATCTTAAGGATTACATGAAAAAGTAAGTTTTATTTTATAAGTTAATTCAAGATGATAACGGCTTTGTTGGCCCAGTTGAAGGTCAAGGTTATATCCATATAATATTGTGTTGGCTCATGTTAATCTAAATCTTATATGCATATAATGCCAAATATTCTAATTTTAGCTTTAAAATTTGTGGAATTTTTTTAAGTAGAAAATATTTGTTTTATTTCCTTTTTATGGTATAAATTGAGTGTAACAACTAATTTTAACCTATTGACCTTAATATAGCATATCTTTTGAAGTGGAATGTTGATTTATGAATGGATAGTACTTAGATTTCTTTCTTCAATTACAAGTGCATGTCCTAATACTGAATATTTCCTTATTGTATAATATTCAGAGTAACACATGCTAAATCATTATAGAAATTCAAATATATCATGAATTGTTTAACTATTAAACAATTTTCAGAATGTATTTCCAATATAATATCATTATGGTTGCTAATTATTGAATGTACAGTTGTTGCATGTACAGGTGGGGCAAATTTTTAGGATTATGTGGGTAGGTGAATGACCATATTACCATTTTAAGAATTGAATGTAGGTTTAAGTACATCATATTTCAAATTTGTCTTATCAGTATTTCTTTCCTGTGTTTCTGTTAACTAAGAATAGGGAAATGTCCACACATAATTATCTTGAAATTGAATACAAGGTATCAGTTACCATTGGTATCTATAAAGGCGTCAGCTTTGTCAGAAGTTTATAAGGAAGTATGTTTGTCTGTCTGTATCTTATATCTAAATTGAACTTCTTGACAATGTAAGATGAAAAAGTATACATCAACACTATTATTATCCATCATTCTTCATCATAAACATGTGTAATCAAGCCATGCATTATTGAAACCAGAGTAGACAGTTTGTTCTGTCCAAGTTGGCCACTATTTTTAGAGTTGACCAATTTTTGTCGCTCCAAGTACGAATTGAACCCATTTCAACGTGAGTTGACTGAGACTTTATTATAAAATCTTTCCCTTATTGGCACTGAAACTGTTGAGAACAAAACTAAAACTGATGACGCGACCTATACGTTTGTTGCACTTGGTTGTGTGGATTTAAATTTGGCATTATCAATAAAAGATGTAAAATGATTATAAATGAAATATTTGCACCTGTTTCTCTGGGTTTTTGTCACAAATTGATGTAATTTAATATCAAAGAACTTTGTAGTAGACTTTATGAGCAATTAAATCATATTCTTTTGAAGAAGCAGACATATGTATTAGGACTTGTTCGTCCCACAATCATCAAACTGATTTTACACAATTTCAATCGTCATAAATTGCAAGACTGTATTTGTAGTTATGCATTTTCTTCACTAAAATAATAAATTTTTCTTACAGATTAGTAGCAAAATTAGAACAAACAGCCCCCGACCAAGTAGAAGTGTTCAAAACTAATATGAATAAAGTAATGAAAGATATATTAGGAAGGTTTAAGGAATTACAATTCTTCATGGGTGAATCCTTAGAAGAAGATGGTATGATAGGTCTCCTAGAATACCGCGAAATCGACGGTGATTCCGTGCCCGTTTTAATGTTCTTCAAGCACGGTTTGATCGAGGAAAAATTCTAGGTAGAAAGAATACGGGTGCAAAAAAGAAAAAATCCCCTGAAAAATCGTAAAATAAATTATACTCATAATCATTTCATTTATATTACTGCTACTATTTAAAATACGTGCTATATAAGCAAGAAGATGAACGAAAAAAAAGATACATATTGTTATTTTACAGTGTTTATTAATATATATTTTTTATTATTATTTAGCGATAAATAAATTTTTTATTTCGACTCCACCGTATATGTGCATGTATGATTTCCCATTCGTTGCATTTCTGTACAGACTATCTTATCTAATCTTCTTTTTTTTGTATTTAATGTTAAATTGATGTTGAAATATTTTTGCTACTACTGCCGCGCGCAACAGCTGTATGTGTGTGGAGATACCTTTAATAATTATTAAATTAAAAATACGATGAATGTTTATATTTGAAGCAGATATGTGAATAAATCATTTTCATAAATTTTAATTTTGTTTTGTTTCACCTGAATGTGCCGGATTGGAATTATTATTTCAGTTTAATTTAGAAATGGAGAAAATTGCTCCAGAAGGCATCCATTACTTAGAAGTCGATTAATGAAAGAAGGAAATAAAATTTGAATTATAAGTTGAGGATCGCCATTAAACCCACACCGTTATACTGAGGCTTCTCCCCACAAATAGTTATGAATGAAAAATGTTATTTGGGTGCAGTCTGAATCTTGACTCGTTACTATACTTTTATTAAGAGGACCTATACCTTGTTTTTTAATAAGAGGACCTAATTGAAAATAGTCCCGTCAAAATATAGGCTTACGATTGGTTTATTGCCGGTCATGTTTACACTGCCCAAGCTTGCTAGACTTTAACGACGCCATATTGTAGACACAGTTGATTGAGTAAATATTTCGTTAAATATTTTTCTATTATCTTTTTATGTTTCTACTACAATTAAACAAGAAAATCAGTTTTTTTAACTATTTGATGGTAAAAATGGATCCACAGCCTAGTACAAGTGGATTATCAATATCTCCTCCAAGAAAACGTGCTACTTTGGGTCGTGGACATTTCTCTGTACAGGAAAAGCAAGTTATACTGAACATGTACAAGAAAATTATTGGCAGTAATCCTCCAATAAAGGAAACACAGATAACACTGTACATTGCAAGCACTTTAAGTAATATACATAAATTGTTATGAATATGTAGATATATTTATACTTAACAATAACAGTAGGTGTTGCGAAGTCAAGTGTTTACCGTATTCTTTGTAAATATAAAGCTAAATGACTAATTTCCTCACCATTAAAACGAGTTGGAAAAAAGGCGGTGCTACCTACATTTGACGACACTATTAAATACATGATAAGAAGTTTTCTCAGAACTCCTTATGGTACGAAAGGACTTTGCAAAATAAAAAGCTCTTGCTTATTATTATGATGAAAGCGCAGTTTATACCGAAAGCATTTTCATTTTATGCCATCTTGAGAAACGTTCTTAATAAGTAATTAAAAATTAAATTTTGAATAAATTTTAATTCCACCCAACATATCCGTATATTTTTCTATAGGAAGCGCTTTAAATACATCCGTGCAGTATAGATAAATTTATTAAGTTCGTAACTTAATAAACCGCTAAACTTATACGACACTCTATATATATATATGTATATTTATATCACCCTGTATACAGCCGCGAGTTTGCACCACCCTGTATACAACACTGTTAATATACCACCCGCGTATATGTACAACAACCTAATTATACCACCCTGTATACTAGATAATGTGCCACCCTGTATATGCACTTAATGTTTACACAGTCCTTTTTATTATTTGTTTAAAGGGGCAAATTCATAAACGCATCTTAAGTAACACTCACACTCATCTAACACTCAAGGCGTCCTTTTCTTACTATTCGGAATTCATAGACAGTTAGGTACTCATACGTGCCTCATATTGAAGTAAGGAATGAGTGGCAAGTGAGCAACTTTTAAGGGACCGTTAGAGCACCCTAATTCAGTACTCGTAAAAATTTGTGAAATAGTATCGGCATAAATTTTATTAATAATATTGTAAAATAATCATTAATTAACTTTTAAATTTTAATGGAAGATGTTTGGGAATTTGTTGAATATATTGAAGATGATTTCGCCTATTTACCCGTACCGAGGTATAATAAATGTTAACCATACTTACATGTAGATACTCTACAGTTTCTTACTTATTACAGGGACATAATAAGAGATATGCAAAATCCATTAGAGAAATATAATGATAGTGAATTGCATTAAAGATAGAATTCCTTACTCAATTGACACCATGCCTTTTTCTTCTGTGCAACGCTAATGCTATCAGTTTTTTTTGATTGAATAATATTTTTATATTTAATAACCAGGTCCTTTAAAAATATTTTTTCATCTCCCTTAAAGAAAATTCTTTTGATATCCATTATAGATAATGTATAACCAATGTATGACACTATACTGATGTAGAAAAATGCGAAAGAACATTTACAGCGTCTTGTAAGTGCTATTTTATAATTTTTAGAAACCATAAAATATTTCGGTTAAACATCTGTAACACAGACATTTTTAAGTTCGCACATTTGACTTGGTAACGTCATAAAAACGATGACGTATGAATAGACGCTTCCTCATGTATCCCTTACGTGCCCTTACGTTAGCAACTCATTTGACAATCTTCATGAATTCGAAAAGTGACTGTTGATTGAGGATTACTTGAGTGAGTGTAATATAAGCGTCAAATGAGTTAAGGTTGAGTGGTGTATGAGGCAGGACTATGAATTTGGGCCTTAATAACAATGTAATCGCAAAGTCATTAAGTGACGTCACGAATGTCCTTCGACATCACCGTTTGTTTATTATTAGTGTCACTTCGGTACGTGTCGTTATTGCTGACGGACGTATCGTTGTCCGTGGGGTTAATTTTCTAACAACAGTATTTCCCGCTGTTGTATTTCTATCTGTGCCGTTTTCACATTTAATTTTCTTCTATCTATATTATTCCCTTTATGCGAACACGCAATTTTTAATTGCTGTCCGTAAGGTTTCAATTTTTTCTAACTTCAAAATTCCCCGCACAAATGCGTGCAGTCGTTATAAGATTAGTTGGTATTCTGTTACCAACTAACCAACTACTCAACATGAATGCTGTGTTGTTATTCTTCTTCAAATATTGTCAACGATTGTTGTAAAGCATTCATGTTGGGTAAGGTCGTTTCGTTTCTTGAGTTGAGTGTTTGGGTGCTGAATGTATGGGATTGCAAGTTATTTTCTTCGTGTGCTTGATTCCTTGGCTGACTATATATTCAATATGAATACTCTGTAGTAACTCATTTCCCAAATTTTATACGAGGAAGGTATGCAATAGTGCGAATGCTGTCACTAGAGCTTGTATGGTCGTTGGGTTCTTGCTTCTTGTTTGACATTCGGATTCATCCGAATGGGTGCTCTAATGGCACAGTTCCAATGACACCAAAATGCCTCTGTATGAGGCCTATCAAACTGTTGCGGGTGCTTGGCGTCCACAAGAGTATCGATGTGGTAGCCCCAATCTTGCGCATACCTCCTTTGTTCTAATTTTGGATCAACGACTGCTGCAATGTATTCATGTTGGGTTATAGTCTTGCATTCTTTATCGTGTCGTTTCTTCTACAACGACACGAATTCTCTTGAGTGTTTGTGTACTGAGTGTGTGAGGGTGATGTTGGAGTGCAAGTTATTTTCATCGTGCGTCAGATGAACGAATGTGAGCGATTAGTTGGTGAGTGTGTGAGGATGATGTTGGAGTGCAAGTTATTTTCTTTGTGTGCTTGATTCCTTGGCTGGCTATATATTCAATGTGAATGCTCTGTAGTAACTCATTTCCCAAATTTTACACAATGAAGGTATACAATAGTGCGAATGCTGTCACTAGAGCTCGTATGGTCGTTAGGTTTTTGCTTCTTGTTTGACATTCGGATTCATCCGAATGGGTGCTCTAATGGCACAATTCCAATGACACCAAAATGCCTCTGTATGAGGCCTATCAAACTGTTGTGGGTGCTTGGCGCCCACAAGAGTATCGATGTGGCAGCCCCAATCTTGCGTATATCTTCATTGTTCTAATTTGGGATCAATATAACTGCTGCAATGTATTCATGTCGGGTTATAGCCTAGCATTATTTATCGTGTCGCTTCTTCTACAACGGCACGAATTCTCTTGAGTGTTTGTGTACTGAGTGAATGAGGGTGATGTTGGAGTGCAAGTTATTTTCATCGTGCGTCAGATGAACGAATGTGAGCGATTAGTTGGTGAGTGTGTGAGGGTGATGTTGACGTGCAAGTTATTTTCATCGTGTGTTTGATTCCTTGGCTGACTATATATTCAATGTGAATACTCTGTAGTAACTCATTTCCCAAATTTTACACAAGGGAGGTATGCAATAGTGCGAATGCTGTCACTAGAGCTCGTATGGTCGTTGGGTTCTTGCTTCTTGTTTGACATTCGGATTTATCCGAATGGGGGCTCTAATGGCACAGTTCCAATGACACTAAAATGCCTCTGTATGAGGCCTATCAAACTGTTGTGGGTGCTTAGCGTCCACAAGAGTATAGATGTGGCAGCCACAATCTTGCGCATATCCCCTTTGTTTTAATTTGGGATCAATGACTGCTGCAATATTCATGTTGGGTTATAGTCTTGCATTCTTTATCGTGTCGTTTCTTCTACAACGACACGAATTCTCTTGAGTGTTTGTGTTCTAAGTGTGTGAGGATGATGTTTGAGTGGAAGTTGTTTTCATGTTATGCTTGATGACTGATTGTGTGCGATTATTTGGTGAGTGTGTGAGGATGATCGTGTTGGAAGGTTGTGTACTGAATGTGTGAGAGTGATGTTAGAGTGAAAGTTATCGATGATCTTTTGGGTGTTTTACAGTCTGTTACAGGTCACGGATGAAGCGACAACGATTTCTAACGGCGGAGTTAGTTTGTATCTACATCTAGAAAGCGTCTACCTTTTCTACTCTTCTAGATTAATATTTTTATCTTTCGTTGTCACTATTGGTGGATTAACTAAGCAAATATTACGTTCAATATTTAAATTTATATTAATGTAAAGGTTAACAATTATTGGATTACTTACTAAAATCTAAATTAATTATTATGAGATTGCTGTTATGAAGCGAATATAGTTCATATTCGTTTTGTACATCCGTAGCATCCAGTAATTGCATACCTATTGCAATTTATGACGTATGTACAGTTTTAGTGTAATATTTGTTTGGGGCTCACCTCTTGGGCCCTTCTACCTTTTCGGTTGTGGGGGACAATTGGTGGGTCAGCGTGAGGGAGCCAGGAAATGAGGTCAACAATTTGTTGGCTTTATATCTTGATGGGTAAGTGGAGGGGCCTCAATAATTTTGTATTAAGTTGTAAGTTAGCGAAGTATGAAGCTTTATCACTAGTACATGGAAAAATATACGTACACGAATTGTACATAATAAACTTTATATTTGGGACTCGCTTCTTGCGTCATTCTACCTTTTCTGACCTTTTAGGTCAACAATTTGTTGACTTTATCTCTTGGGTATGGTAAAGTAAGTGGAGGTATTTAAATAAATTATGAAGCTTCATACTTCCGAAAATATAGATTTTTGTCCTTGACACAAGTAACAGTTTGTGACGGAGTTGGAAGATTTGTTATTGTAGGCTGGTAGGAAAGTTTTGTTGAAGTCATGTTATGACAACTTGGCGTAGACCCTACGAACATAAATTTCCAGTAGGGTCGAGGAAAATGTTTGAAACGGTTAGATCTTCTTTTGCCCAAATCGCTTGGTCGGTTTCGTCAGCAGATCTCATCATTATACCAGGCTTGTTCCTGTGGAGGTTCTTGAAGAATCTGGTGTTCCACAAGCATTTCATAAATATTCAAAATCTCCAGCAAGACATTATTAATGAGGTTGGCATATTTGGTCGTTTTTAAAGATATTTTGGCAAATATTATGGTCATTGTCTTCTCGTTTAAAGTTATTAGAGCTACTAATTAAGATTATGCCAATTTACTTCGTTGTTATCCTTAATTATTCAAAAATTTTCCTACCTTCTAGTGTTGTAAGTTATGTCGATGCGTATTTTTAGAGAGCGTCCTTTCTTCTTTAAAGAACGAATCTTAAATCCATGTCTGCTAGTTTTTATCGAAATATTCTCTAAAAAAAATTGCAAATAACCCATAACTAATCTAAATATTGGATGGTTTCATTCAACACTTCTAACTGGAGTAAGAATTCTGAGAAAACCTATCAGGTCGGTTTATAATATTTCACGATTTTATAGCGCACCTATTAATATAACGACAATACTGCAGTAGGAAAACGTAATTAATCCACGACTATAACCTTGTCGAAGTATTTATCTTTTTCAACGTTTAATAGCACACCTTTTATAATTAAAATGTTACACAAGCACTTACACCGGTATAGATGAGAAAACCGCCATCACATGCAGTCGATTCAATATTTTGCTTCAAATATTTTAGTATTCATAAGCATAGCAAACAAAACGCGATTCTTTTGAGAGAGAAAGTATCTGTTCCCACAGTGTAACATTTTGCACGTCTATTGAACTCTTCGCAGCCGCAATACTGATGCAGTACCACGTAAAATATGAAAGTAAAAGGTCTTCAAAAGACGAGTATCAGTTTTAATATCGGTCCGCTATGGTGTTCCTGAATCGGTTTGTCAGTGATTTTCAGTATTCCCGCCTGAAAACTGAAGATAACACCACTTCGTATTG
>ML217256.1:0-12464 GCA_004785975.1 Popillia japonica
TTATTAATCCGAAAACTTGATTTTTGAGTTACGTATTCTTACCACATAGTATCATACTGGCAGACAAACAGCAGAATACGATACATCCAGCTTGTACGCCTGATTTTGTTACGCTAGCTACAAAAAATCCTGGAAATAATCGGTTTTAATTAATTCTGCGTTATTGGTCGTAATTAGGGTTTATTTACCGAAACATAATCCACACCAAACTTGTGCGAAAATTACTAACGTTAAATAGTGCCAAGCAATCGACATAATCAAATTTCTAATTAGTGTTGTTAGCACTATGTACATTAGTATGGATTCGACAATTAACAATAATCCATAGACTATCATTTGCGATAGAATAGATTCGATGAATCGTACACCTGAAAAATACGTAGAAATGGTTAAATTACCTACCAATAAGAGAGGAAACGTGTGCGTTTGTGGTGTGGTGTAGTTCCTAGGTGTTATTCTCAAAATAATACATCTCATATTGCCTGAGTTTTCTAGAAGACAACCATGAAGGCTTTCTAATATGCATTCAGAAAGAATCATTTTCATGAGATACCTTACAGAATGACCACTTAGGACTTCTGAATAAGAACAAAAAGGGTTATAAACATATGGATAATTTTTCAAAGTTTCTGCTTTGGGAATTCACCAATTCATTCTCGGATTGAGGGGTAGCCTTTATGAGGTATGAAGATTTTGCTACCAACACAGCATACCACCAAGACAGACTGATCGAGTATCTCAGGGCAGCGCAAGAAAACCAAATCGAGAGTTTTGCAAAAAAAGATAGAAAAAGACGAAGAAGTTAAATACAGTTTGAGATTCTTTGATATACACAGGGCGGCCAAACATGATGCTCAACTAAAACACTATAAATTGAATTTTTAGAGAAATAGGATTAAAATCGAATTACGTTAAGTGGGATACGTATAAGCTGTTTTAATTAAAATAGAAAATTATTTAGCATTAATTTGATTGGAACCACCTGTATAACTTTTAGGAATTATTTTATTTTAGCATCGAGTTTCTAGTTAGTTAGTCTGCCTGATCGACATTGGCAGAATATATGAGGAGTTTATTTCCAAAACGCAAGTCCATTTTTTTCAAATATGTGTTACAGATGGGGCTAGATGCACCGAAAAGTGCTAAATCTGTCAGTAAATCAAGTTTTGCTGTATAGGCAACATCTCCCATGTAAAACTCCAGTGAAATATGAGGTTCCACCAACAAAACCGCGACAAGTGCGCAAAATTTTATTTTCAAAGTGAAACATGTCCTAACAGTACTTTCATAACGTGTTGTGCGTAGTTCTCTTTATGGTTTTGTGAATATAAACGTTAAAGAGGTACTACTAAGTGGAAAAAACTATCTAGATAATAAGAGGTACTACTGTGAAAATGGAGCTAGTTAATGTGGAAAGGAATAGTAGAGGTAGTAGAACGAAACAAAAAGTTAAGGAGTGGACGAAAATAACTGAGAAACAACAGAGGTATGTAAAGTTTCGATGTTTTGAATTAGTTTTGAGGATATGTCTGTATCTATAACCAAGATTTTTCTCACGTCGTAGATATACACTTAAAGATATTATATGCTACTAAATTGGGCAATGCCATGCAATGCATTGATTTAGAAACCTTGCAAATATGCCAAGAAGTGCTTTTATAAAGATAAAAATAGAAATAATCAGAATTCTCGTATTGTAAACTTGATACAGATACATACTCCAAGACGACAGAGAAAAAGAGATCACGTTAAATTCCACAAACCATGTGTTCCATTTAAATTTTGACAACTTTGAAACCTTGAAGTGTATCTTTCCTTTGTCCACCATCCTCCCTTCCTTCCTCCTCATATGTTAGAAATTAATTGTAAATCATGCTACTAATGAGCCTACGCATATTTCAGCACCGATATTAGGCGAAAATGGGTATATATGAAGTTAAACAAATATTTGAGTGTAACGGAAACCATTGAATTTGCCTAAGAATTGCTTTATACGGAGTGTCCCATCAAAAAATAAGTGTGGCTGGTCACTAATTGCTACATCACCCTGTATAAAGAAATGACTTTGAAGACCTAGTCCATGGACTGCTATTTCAAGCTTCGAAAAAGACTAAACTACTTCACCATGTATAGTCTATTCGAACTTAGTTGGAGCACTCTGTATAGTAACTTTATGGTTGTTATTTGTTGTAACGTGTTACCGTAAAACGGGTGAATAGAAACAGTATATTAGTGTTTCTAGTTTTATCAAAATTATCTTCCAATTAGACCTTTACCGATACTGCGTTTGAATTTGCTGTCAAGTAGTGGATTAGTCTGTCATTTCGTCTGGTTATATGTATTTATTTTATAGGTTATGTTGATTATTCCTACGTCTACGTATAGTTCGGTTCACCACATTAAGTGACTTTGGCACCTATCAATTTTTGTTGCTCACATTGTATCATCAATCATGTGTTAGTATATCAATATTGTCAACTTTGATGAAACAAACTTGGCAGACGATTCAGGAAGAACTAAAGTGACAATGAAAAGGGATTGCAAATATCCTGATCGCGYGATGAYTCAAAGTAAGAGCGCACAACTTCCATAATACTCGCTGCTTCAGCAGACGGTGGCATTCTACCTTGCTACACATCTATATCAGTCATGAACAGAAGGAAGTAGAACACATATTCGATGCAATTTGTCCAGTACGCATAACTGAGATGCTTCGTAATTTACCAGGAGGGCATTCGTCACAGCAAGCAGGAATCCACTAGCAAGTACAATATTCATTTGTTCTATCGAAAGAAATGACATTTGGGGCTGTGCCAAATCCATGAACGACACAACAATAATTGAGGGAGCAACCTTTTTCAGAATTCAGAATTCAAAATTGATGATTGAATTTATGTGGATTCCTTTTTTTGTGGAAGGGGAAAATATGACAAGAAGTGTTTCTATTCACCCCATGTTACGGCTTTATTTAATAAATATGAAATAGAAGTAAAAATATCACCTGCGACGTAATCCCTCACAGCTATATTACACACCCTATAGGACACCATCGTAGTTGCAGCTAGAAAAGACGCTAAATAATAGAGGAACACCACCGTTAATGCTAAACTTATAAATTCCGTATCGCTGGATTTCTCGTCGCCGTAGATCGGCTCGCCAACCTGTGAAGATCTAAATTTTGCAAATCCAAACAATTTACCCCAAATTCATATAAATACTTACGAGCAACGGATATCCAACAGTGGCGTTCTGTACTGTACTGTACTTAGTTGCCATCTGTAGATATTTCTCGACGCCGCGTTTTATCGTACGTTCGATTGTCGCGGCGACGACGTTATTCGTCATATCGATTTGCAAAATTAACTGCGGCGTATTGGGATTATCGTCCTCGCCGATTTGTTTCGTAGCTACGACGGCCAGCACCCTCATCAATTGCCGAGTAAATTCCTCGCCGATCACTAATATAGCCGAAATCTTCAGGTTGCGAGCGTCCGATTTGGCGTCATCGTATCTCTCGTAATTCGTCACCTTAATGACGTCACTATCGATCTGTTCCAGGACCTGACAGCTGACGTATTTCTTCGATATATTCGCCCAAGTACAATCTTCGCGAGTTTCGAAATTAACCACTCCGATTTTTAAGTTTTTCGGATGCCCGCCGACGGTGAACGTGAACAATACGAGAAGGATAATCGGAACGAAGCATATGGTGAGTAACCAGGTGTAACACCTGAAGCTTGAACGTATGTCTCGCATTATAAGCGTCAGTAATCGTTTGCAACTCGGTAGGCATTTCATGGTAAATTTACGCCCGATGTAGCGTTTTCTAGGGTTGAAACTTCGATATACAGTCATGTCGGATGGATCTTCGACGTAGAGGAATCCTTCTGAGCCGCGCGCCGTAAGCCGTTCCAATTTGACTCTCGGGTGTTCGTGTATCGACTTCTTTTCCTCTAATTTTCCTTTTTTAATCCTCAACGAGTATATGCTCGAGTATAGGGTTTCTATACTGTCTTCTTTGTAGTCCTTGAGGAGCTCGGAAGGGCTGCCTTCCATTAGTAGGTAGCCGTTCCTAAGTATACCTAAACGGTCGGCTCTGTTAGCGTCTGGTAGGAGTTGCGTCGTTAAAAATACTGTTACTCCTTTCTCCACCAACGTCTTCAAATGCGTCCATATGCTATTAACACGATTTCTTTAATTTAATTCGAAATTCAATTGTTTTTAACCTACTTTATTCTACAAACTGGATCTACTCCCTGGCAAGGCTCGTCTAGCAGCAACAATTCGGGCTCGTGTAACACGGCGATAGCGTACGATATTTGTCTCTTTTGATTCTCATCGCATTGCTTAATAAATAATTTACCTTTCGGCAATGCTAACAAATCGTGCAAATCACAAATTCTTTGGTTTATATAATTCGAGTTTAATCCTAACATATTCCCATAATACTTAAACGTCTCATTAATTGTCATATACTTAAACAACCCATTAGATTGTGGCGTGTAACCTATCCTCGGACCGGGACACCCAGACTTCCTACCACCGGGCTTGACGCCGAACACCTGCAACATAACTAGCGCTAAATTTACATTCAATTCCCTAATATCGAGAGCATTTACATTTATCTCGCCGTGACTTAATGTGGAAAATCCTAAAATTACGTCTAAAATAGATGACTTTCCTGACCCGTGCGGTCCGAGCAGAACATATCTGAAATACACAAACGGAGGCGTGAAATATTTGATAAGAGATGCTGGTGGGGACTAACACTTGTCCGGCGTACGCCATGAGGTTCACGTTCCTCATAACCAGGTGCCATTTCTTCGATAATCCAAAATGCTTGTAACCGTTGATTATCTCTATTATTGGGTGGAGAGGTCTCAGCGGGGCAGGTTTCGACAGATTAACGGGTACTAGCGGTGGAAGCGATGTGGATGGAAGCGGTTGAGGTTTAGGTGTCGTCGGTCGTTGCTGCTGAGGTGCGGCCGATGACATTTTAACTGTCTACTAGTTTGACGACATTCTGACATTATTTTGATGTAGCGGTTTTCACGGCTGTCTTTAGATGAGACGTGAGTGATTTTTGACATTGATTATTCTGTCATAAGAATATTTTGACAGATGTGGTATTAGAATGACGTTTGGAAGTGACATATGTCAGAACAGTTATTGCATGGATGAAGGAGCAATTAGAGAGTAGATTCTCTTTGATATTAATAAACTGAATCATCTAAATTCTGTTGAACCTGCTTATAATAAAATCGTTGATATTTCTATTTTACTTTAATATGATTTTAACACACAAATGGATCACACAAGGTTACACAAAATGATATTACAAAGAGAACAATACAACAAGTACAACAACTTCATACACATACATATATCAGACTCAGACTGCAGTTACTTGTATACACGCGAACATCGTACACAATAGACCGTTGCATGCTAGCGACATCTGTTGTACAGAAATGCTCTATACAACAAATTCTTCATGGGAAGACGTGGTAGGTTTTTTCCAACAACGTTTAGAATCAGTTCAGAATTAGCCAGCGCATGCGCAAAATGAAATGCTTATTCCAACAAGTAAAGAACTGGAATCGGGATAGAAAAAATACTATTCCTACAGATTACGCATTAGTACCAGAACGAATTCAAGAACGGTGAAACCAGTACCTGATTCAAGGTAGGAACTATTGGAATCGACATGCGTACACCGCATGTTGTAGGTATTTGTATTGTCAGATTTCAAGTTTTGTTTTTTAAATAAATACTAAAATAGCGATTTTGAAGAGGATAACATTTACTTTGACTCAGATACAAGTGAAGAGGACGCATTAGAATTATTAATAGGGAAAAGTCGTGTAAAAAATGAAATTTTTTTAAATAGTGTACAACATTCAAAATAATATTTATACCTGCCATGTTGATACGTTATTTTTTAAGTTAAACTATCTGTCAATATTTGTAACAGCTGAGTATAAGTTCTAATTTGTGTTCCAACGAACGCTTATTTAGAATTAGTTCTGAACCGATAGAGAAATCGCGCTTGCACACTTTGCAGTTATGAACGGGTTCTGGAATTAGTTCTAATGGTATTGTTGGAAAGAACCTGGTGTTGAAAACCGGATTACCGGATTAAACCGGATGGCTACTGAACGCCATCTTTTGCAAGTACGGTTAACTTCTACTGCACTGTTGTTTCAGAACAGTTCTTTTGGAAACTGCTATTGCTAGCATTAGTTAATGTGTGATGACATTTTGGCATAGTGTTGGCAAAATTTTATAAATGGTGCGGGAAATTTCGCGGCTCTGCGGCGTGAGAGACCTCTTTGTTCAAATTTCGTATTTAACAATTCCATTGTTTTGTTCATTGAGTGACAGTCATGAATCAGTCTGTGCAGTCAGTCACAGTCAGTGCACAACAGTGACAGTTGGCCATTGGCGTCGTCCTGTTGAAGCTGTATGTCTTCGAGAACCATTTAGGCATTTTGAAAACAGAAAAGTTTAACAACCGCTTGACGGTGACTGTATTGCCGCCCACATTCTCAAAGCAGAACAGTTTAAACAGTTTGCTAATCCAAAATGCCCACAAATGCAACAATTAAGTTTGGTGATGTAAGCTTTGAGTGCAAAATACGAAGAAACCATGGATTTCTTCGAAAAATCACCATTTACTTGTTATTGCTAAAGTTTCATTCTGTGAACTGCTGTGAACCTTTGACTAAGCGTGTGGTCTGCTGATTTCAAATGCGCGTATCAAGTGAATGTGGTAAGCATGAAAATGATGTTTAGATAAAATTTGCTGGAATCTGGAAGGCGAAAGACGCTGAGAATACTGGCAGATCAAGCTGGAAGGATTATGACCAACACTCTCGTAACAAGGAAGATCCCCATGTTGAGAATTGTTACGTTTTAGGGTTTTTAAGTAATCGTCAGGCGATAATATTTTCACAGAAGTATTTATTTAAACTAACACAAATTTATATACACGTTTCGCATTTATTTACTCCGTTAGCTAGTTCGTTTACTTTATCTTTCTATAGATTGTTGGCTTTCCTACAATATCATGTGAATAACGTTATTCGTTCGGTAAATATAAAACTTACTCCTGGTATAGCTACGAAATGAACCTTTAGACGCAGAAATGTCAATAATCATTCTGTGCAATTATAACAGATGGCGTGCATAATTGTTTCATTTTCATACGTCTACTATTTTAGAAAGAGTTAACACATATTTGTGGTTATGAGTAAACAGTTATGATATGACATTGAGAAATGTCATAAGTGGTATTTAGATCATGTTTAAATGGTAAACAACAGGTTCCATAATTCATGGTAGGCCCCGAATTGAAGAGAATCATGTCAGAGACATGATCCAATAGTTGATTTCCAGAAAATTCTTAATTTATTGCTGGAAAAGTGCAATACTTAGCATCGTCAACCGGAAATAAACAGATTTAATTTACCAAAATTAGTATTTATGATAATCTACGTACAAGGAACGCGAATTAGTAAAAAAGTAGGTTTAAAAATTAATTTTATGAATTTGAATAATGCAATTCTATCTTCATTCGTTTGAATTAGCGAAGCCTAAATTCCACCAATGGAATGCCAATAAAGATTGAAAAACGCTTCAACAAAAGAGGAACATTGTAATTGAGATTATCGAAGCATACACCACGCCAAATTTTGCTCCGAACGGTGAAAATTTAACCTCAAATTTTAAACTAATTGGAAGTCAAATATTACGATATCAGTAAAGAAACGCTAGAACCAATTCCATTAGACGAAAAAACACGATATCCAGTTACCTGCTCTATCACACGCATGCTATCACCTGAATATCTGAGATCCTACAAAAAACCGGAAATGTCCATGAACTTCAGCGGATCAATTCTTTTCTAGTTGAGATTCTAAGGTTGGTTAGGGCTAATGCGGTTTATATGAAAATGTTTCCTTGTTCGCTATCAAGACCTTTAAGTCAGTGCCATTTAACATAATTACTTGAAGATTTTTTTTCTACCCGTTAATTAAAGGAATAATGTAAGCTGATTTACGCTAATGCGTCACTTTACAATTATGTAGTTAATTGGTGATTTTTAAAAGCCAAAAACTAAGTTGATAATAGAATACTCCGTCTATAACAATATGCCGAATCTGTAACTGCGTCATCTGGGGGGAATTATACGATTCATTTTATTAATAAGAATAATTTTGCATAATTCGTTTATTATAACAAATTGTACATCACATAACCTTATCTCATATTCTGATTATTAACAAAATAAAGACTAAACACTTGAGCACTCTGTAGGTATATCATTATATTACACTAAATTAAAAAAAAATATATAATAAAAACAACACAATCGCCCCGAAAATCCGAGATTTATATTAAGTTTAGAATCATATCACCTCTAAGTGGTTAATACTATTACAACTTACAACAACGTCACTATTTATACTTTTAAGATTTTCCAGGACGATATGCCTTGTCATGGGATAATATTACACGTCAGATTTAAGTATATATGTATGTTATACAAAATTTACAATCTAGCTGGAGCTAATTCTCTATGTAGTACATAACGGGTATATATATTTATATATTTTGATATAAAATTGCGTTTAACGTTATGTCTGTTTGAATTTCTCTAGAGAGAAACAATTTTCAAGGCAAGGAATGTGTTCTTATCGATGTTTTATTTTCGTGTTCGACTACACCATTCGCGGGTATTACATTAATGAGGGAGAAACAGTACGAAATATAAAGAAAGAAATTTAAACTTTAACCTTATTAAAACAAAATCTCGTTATATTCGACTATTTTACTTTTGGTATGCGCCAAAAAAATACGAATTTACGCCATATCCTTAAGACATCATTACCCCCTCTTCACTTTCAACACAATTATGCTTATAGTCAGGAACAGAACTATCCAAACTATGGTCGATACGAAACCGTAATAAACATCCGGTTCGATGATGCTCCAACCTCTCGTCAACATCGATCTTAACGACGTCGTCGCCATAGTTAACGGTAAAAACAGGGCTACGTATCGGAGTACGGTTGGCATGCCTTCGATCGGCCAGATCACGCCGCTCAACAGGAGCGTCGGATAGAAACTGCCCAACGCTAGTTGGATGGCGTTCCTCTCCAATTCGCACACCGCCGAGATGACGAATCCGAAACACATTCCGCAGAGTCCTTGCAGGATCGTGATCAGTATCACCCAGCCGATGTCGCCTTTGCATTGGACGCCGAAGACGAGCATCATGAAGATTAGAACTAAGGCCGTTTGGCCGCACATCACCACGAATTGCGTAACCACGTGAGAGAATAGGATTTCTCCTGGCGTTACACCTGGAATATAAAAAGAAATTAGTTTTTCTACCTTTCCTGCTACTAATATGTGCTTTTAAGTCATTTTCCCCTTCGACCTATACGATAGTGCGAGTGCTGCCCATAGAGCTCGTATGTTCGTCAGGTTCTCGCTTTTTAGTGCGTGCGTTTGACGCTCATACAAGTATTGAAGTGGGTCTCTCACCCTAGCGTATATCTCTTATGTGTATTCTTCTGGGGTGGTTATTATGTGGTCTCTACTATTACATTCGGAAATATAAGTAACAAGAGAAGAAGAACCTAACGTACCTGCGACCCAAGACCTATCTAGGAGACCTTCAGTTCTTTCCACGATCAACGCCGATGACGTTAAGGCCACCGCCAAGAAGAAAACGATCCTGCAATTAACACAATCATTATTGTTTATCCCGAGTGAATATAGCTCCTAATAACATACGTCAAAATGACACCAGGTGCGACGAAATCAGTAAACGACGGCTGACTTGATCCGTAAATCGGCTTCTTAAAGTTTATCGGTACGTCAGCGATAGCCGGGTTCTGACTGCACGATTCCAACATACTTTTAGCGAAATCTTGGTAACTAAGCTGTATATCCCTTTGGAGTATAATCCCGATTTGTTGATCTGCAATAGAATAAATTAAAAAAACCCTACTGACTGCGCCACTATAATTCTTACTCGACATATCCAGCCAAACTCTGATCTCGCTCTGATCTAACGTTTCGTCGTCCGATCCTCTACCCAAGGCTATCCTGGCGACTAGGGCGTCGGTGAAATTCTCCGTGAAATACAGAGCGCCCCAGGCGTCGCCGCTCTTCACCGCATCCAGCGCATCCTTCGGATCGGCGTAGTACTGCTTTATAATCGTGTCGTTCTTTAGATGGTTCAGATAGCGACAGCTGAAGTTCGCCATCGTGCAATTGTATTCGAACGGGCAAGGTTGGTACGTCATATTGTAATATGTAGCTTCGTGATTGACTATCGCCAGCTTCAAGCCGACGGGATCCCTACCGATCGCCAAGCAGAACAGTATGACTTGCATTACCGGTAACGCGAAAATAAATAACATGACGCCGACGTTACGCCACATCCGTAAAAAGTTCTTTTGCAGTAACGCTCTGATTTTCCCCCACGACGTGAAGTTGGAACAATCGCCGCAATCTTCACACGGCGGGGTTGCTTTCGTTGATGGAGATGGTGGGAGAGCTCTTATCTGAAAATGTTCATTAGGATAAGTTATAATGATGAGGAAAAATCTTTCACTAAAAGCTAATAAGTTGGAATTGTTACTTAAACGGATTTCTCAAACAAGCCTCAAAGATTTCTGGACTTGCAAAAGATCTGGAGGCTCAAATCAAAATTGATCTATTTGCTATAAGAATTGGTAATATGTATCCCCCCATGATGACCGCATCGTAGTGGCCCAAGACTGGATGGAAAGATGGGGAAATTAAGTCTCCAATAGTTGCAAAAACTTGTCTAACTGTGGAAGGACTTCAGTGCTTTTGGTACACATCCATTAAGACCAGCGTATCGCTTACTGGATGGATACTTGACTCAACATCTAAAGATTTTAGAAGACTTCCAGAGACTATCATTCAAGGATTCAAATTTTCATATGTGGGGAGTTTGTTCCAAACGCTTAAGGTTATCCCCAACGATTTTCCAGACGGAATAACACGCCATAGATCGCTGCTTCCGAGAATGCGTCGACAAAGTGATGAAAGGAGCATAATATTTAGCAGCGGGGGTTGTGTGAGCATCTCAAAGTAGTGACCATTCCATTAATTTCATCAAATCAGGTTAAGGAAGGTGTCCAAAGCTTGAAATCACATGATCAGGAAGTGCAGTCATGAAAGCTTTTGCTGCATGGGTAGTGGCTTCATTCTGTTGTCACTATCCTCTGACGACTGAAGCTTAGAATCACCAATTTTGTTTATTGACTCGCCTATTGAATTGAACATGGGCTTTATCACTCATTATGATGGTCACATCCTCATTTTCTTCAAACACGCCAAGCAATATGCTGCTTAGTAAAAAGATCGGGACAGCATTGAGGTAGAACCACGCCTAATTGACAGTTAGCTGCCTAGTGGTACCCACCAGATGCTACTTTATTCGTTTTCAAAAACCAAACGAGAGGTTTAGGGAAACAGAAACAATTGAAGTGGTAAAGAAGTCAGGGTGGTTTGTTGTCGTTTTGGCGTACTTCCGATTGGGGAATATCGTAGTAAAAACCACGGCACCAGATGGGGCAGCTAGTACTCCAATAGGAGAACAATCGTCCTCAATAGAACCACGATTCGATTTAGGGACTATATTGTGAAACTGTATGATGGGGTTCTTAATCTGGATTGACCAGTCAAGGTCATAGTCATTGCATCGATTTGGTGGGTTTTATGGAAGGGGTACACGTAAGGGATCTCATGGTTAAGGCGAACGAGACATTAGAAAAGATATCAACCTGGATGGAGATAAACGAACTATATCTAGCTTCTCAAAAGTCGGTCAAGGTGGTAATATTGGAAGGACCCCGCACAAAGGAAGACATCCGATCCCGATCACCTAACATCCTCCCGGAAGGAAGAGGCTCGGATAGTAAGAAGCGAGTACTGCTGTAGGGGTTGGTACAGTTGTAAATCCTGTACGCGAGCCAAAATGGTGGTTCATACGGAAGGAAAAGAGACCTAGGGAAGAGTAATGGACACGAGCAGGCAACCATTTTCACCCTGACGATAAGTTAAGACAAACGTCACAGAGAATGAAAGAAAGAGGAGATTATTCAGAAAGGCCTTGTGCGGGGAGGTGCGCCTATCCAACGTCCTTGAAGAAAAAAAAAACAACCAGATTACGTCATATTGTCGTCAATCATCACGCTATATCAAAATCCTCAGAAAACGTCAGAAACTGACGTCAGTTTTACGTCTTTTTGAGGTGAAAATGTCATATTCTGTCATGATCTAATGCTATAGCATAAAATGACATTGACAGTCTTCTAAAGTGACGTAATTTTGACGACAATATTCGTCATTTGGTTACATAAGTAGCACAAAATAGAATGTAGGATAAAGATGATTACATCTAAATGTCCATTTGA